>CABFWB010002518.1:65708-79343 GCA_902151455.1 Timema bartmani
TTAAATAGCTTTTGGAATAATTATTATAATTTTCAAAAAATCTTTAAACCAATACCCATCCAAATAGCCTCAAGGAACATCCAATTTTCTAACATTAACTAACCGGAGGTAAGGAGGGTAAAATTCCCTAAAAATCTATTTTGAAATTTGATCCCCCCTTCACCTCTTATACACAAATAAATTCCGACCAATACTGTAAAAATTACAATGTTCTTATTTCTTAGGGTTTATAGTAAGTCTTAACATCATGTCATAGATGTAAGATTTTGAAACCCCCTAACACAACATTTTCCCTACGCCCATGGGGGAAGCGGGGTTGTTGGTCTAAGTCCAAAATACATACAGTAAGAATATAAGATTGTAGTACCCTAATTTTATTTCTATTTTTTAAAGGGTATTAACGTGGATTTTTAAACCGACTTATTATATCAGCATACGAATTACAAAATAACTTATTTCTATAATAGACAAAATACCCAGTCTCCCGGATGTTAATTCAGAATTTTGAAGTGAAAAGCCCCAATTTCACCAATGATACAGGCCATGACGGAAATCAAATTCCAAGACCTTATCTCAGTAGGCAGACGCTTTACACACTGAGCTAAGGTGTCAGACCTGTGGCGGTGCCATCAGAAAGGAATTCAGTCCCTTGATAAATAAGAATGCATTGCAGATAGTGGCGCCCCTAGCACTTGTATAGGGAAATTTAATCGAAAAATGATTTAATCTAAAATAAAGAATCAATGGTTGTCCTTAAGCAGACACGTTCAGCACCCATCTACATTTTTAGATGAGGGTGGCAATCATAAGGTTCCACCTTTATATTTATATATTTAGGTCTCTGTCCCCCAAAAACACTTAATTCACCAGTGTTTGGTTTACCCAGTGACAGGATGGACCTGAAGGAGGGTAATTATGATCAATGTGCCCGCATTAGCATGGAGAAGATATGGGAAAACCTCAATGGTAGATAGCATGAGGAAAACCAATCAACGAGCACCCGGCCAAGATTCGAGCATTGACCTTCACGTCACTAGCATTAAAATGTATTCCGAACCTGACGCCTTGTACCATGTGACCACCAACTTAGGTTTAAAAAAAACTAATTGGAGATATTATTAGAGTTTACAACAATTTGTTTTTCCAGCCCTCTTTCCAAGCTTCATAAATATTTATTTTATTTTTTTCCTCCAATTTGTATCCTCCAAGGAATAGGTCTAAACATTTTGATGGAGAGGTAAGAAGGGGTAGTGTCTTTACGCAGTCGAGGTAGGATTCAGCACTCACTAGAGAGAGAGGGAGAGAAAGAGAGAGAAAGCAGGGACGAATGATAGCGAGGTGTGGTAACAAGGGGCTTGCAAGAGTAACCGACAAAACAAGTCATTACCGAGCAGACCGCGGGGGGCGCCACCTTCATGCCTACCCTCCCCCTCCTCCCTCGACAGTTGCTAGCTAGAAACGAGCGTCGCGACGCCGATGTTAGCTCACTAGGTAGGCCGTGTTTTTTTAATTCCGGACAGGGTGGCTCGAAATATTAAATAACTTACGATGCAGTTTATTTTTGTTTTTTCACTTGATTTTTATTCAACAGTTCTATGTTCAAAACAAGGATTTTGAACGGCAAAATATATTGTGTCAAGATGAAGGGGCTATTAGTTTTAGAGTATATATATACTAATATACATAATAATGAAAAACATAAGCTATAATAAATCTATAATATCACAATCTACCTAGGAGCTTCATCCCCTTGTCACAGATGTTAGGAGGGTAGAGAAGGGTATGTCTTAAGAATCCCTAAGTGGAAGACCCGCGACATTGAATAAGTTCAATAAGTGCTAAAGTGTTTTTGGCGTTCATAGTATTGTAATTTCCTTCCCCACTCCTTTGAGTATTTTTTTCAAGTGTTACGTTTACCACATGGGCGATTAGTGACTTCATTTAAATACTAGCAATAAGGAAAATAGTTTACAGGGAATTCACCCGTACTAGCGTGGAGAGAGGATGGCAAAACCGTATTAATGACTCACATGTGGGGAGCCCGCCTCCCCAGTTCTAGCGGCCCGGGATTCAAGTCTAGACCTTCCCTTTATGAGAAACTCAGTTCATTATGAGAATGATGTCTTAGACCACGTGACCACAAGTCAAGGTTCTCCCTTTATTAATTCATCGTTTTTTCCTCACCTTTATAAGGATTTTTAATTTTGTGTATTATATGTTCATGAATCTAGACATAGTTGAACCCAAATAATAATATTACTAATAAAAGTGTGTCGCGTTGAGTTTGTAGGCAGGGTGTAGGATGTGTCCTCTCAGCAGAAGTGAGAGAGGCGGAGAGGGGGGTGGAGGGAAGTNACCCCTCGAACCCAGCATCCCTTACACTCTCCTTCACGTGACAAGACACAAAGTGTCTGTCTCGTGTGAACGCCGTATGGAGAGGAAAAAACAACACTCTTTGTTTAAATATTTAATTATTAAAAACCGTCAACAGTGCTCATGTAGTCTAAGGAATAAGACTCACTATATAATGTATAACTTGGTGGTGTATATTTATATATGTGTTTATAAGCACATAATGCAAAAAACAACCTTATCGAAGACATATATACCATTTGTTTTGGCCAATGTTTCGAGGTAGATATTTTCATTTTCACAAAACCTCTTAGAATATTTGCATATGCGATTGCAAAGTAAAGGAATTTCAAAATATATAGCTACCAATCACAGAATAGTTCAAAAGAGACCTTTACGTGGCCTTTGATGACCCCTCCATTTAGAACTGCCTGAGTCTGCTTTCAAGATTTTAAATTACTATATTTGTTTTAAAAATAATTTCACAATAGCCGTGATTCACTGAATGCCATACCTTTCGCTTCCTCCAGAAACTCCCCTCGCGACCACAAAGACTGTACCATCTGACGCTACTTCCAGAGGCAAAAGAGACAATACCCGATGACTCCGAACAAAAAACATCTCCTCGGTCTACCATCGGAATGAAATCATCAGTCTATAATAAGTTTCTCTCTCTTTCTCTCTCACACCTTGTCAAATCAAGAGTCTTATCGGCTCTTTCAAGAACTATCACACCGACCGGGATGATTAATCGACATAAACAAGCTTATTAAACGTCAAAACGTTTATTTGTCAAGAGATTAATAATTGATAGGGTGGAGGAAGGA
The DNA here is from genome assembly GCA_902151455.1 of Timema bartmani. Taxonomy (NCBI): domain Eukaryota; kingdom Metazoa; phylum Arthropoda; class Insecta; order Phasmatodea; family Timematidae; genus Timema; species Timema bartmani. The sequence continues at coordinate 68,888 of CABFWB010002518.1, forward strand.
GTCTTATGCACATACACACACAAGGTGAAAGGAGAACTTCTGACATGGTTGGGTAAGGGGGGGAGGAGGAGTCTATGCACATACACACACAAGGTGAGAGGAGAACTTCTGACATGGTTGGGTAAGGGGAGGAAGGAGTATATACACATACACACACAAGGTGAGAGGAGAACTTCTGACATGGTTGGGTAAGGTGAGGAAGGAGTCTATACACATACACACACAAGGTGAGAGGAGAACTTCTGACATGGTTCTATCTGTTTCCTGATAAATGAGATATAGACGTTAAAGATAGTCTTTCCTTCTAATAGACTAAGCATCCTTTTAGAGTTACTTTATTTCTTAGCTGCATTGGTAGGCACGCGGACTAAATGTCAGGCTCGTCTAGATTAGTTTGCCGGTAACGGGGAGGTCTAGGTCTGAATCCCGGCTGGATGTGCTGAGGGAGTTTTTTTCCCTTAATATTTTACCACTTTATTTCCAAATAAACGTGGGTACATTTCTACCAAACACGAGCTTCCTCACCCCAACGCTATAATCGTGATTTAAAATGCGTTTATCCCGAATGGATAGAAAAACTTGGCGGAAATATTACATAATTTAGTACGTTTAACACAATGATTACTAACGAATTAATCTTAGGTGTACGGATTGTGAGGGTACTTTTAGAAGAAATACACTCGCATTGACAATAAAAAGGGATGAGACAGCAACAGTAGTAAATCGCAGGTGTAAAATATCCCCCTACTTCAGTGCATCCGGATGAGATTCGAACCCCAACATCCCCAACAACGGTGATTTTGTCCCAAGAGAATATCACGCCTTAAACCACAAGACCACTGGTGTCAGTTTGAACGGTAGTAAATGATAGTGTATGATGAGATAGGGAAAACATTAGTACCATTTTCCCAAAGGTAGGTTCTATCGGCTTTCCGGGTATTGGAGTTAAGATTCTAATCACATTTCAAGCTACCCACTTCGGTGGCCACATAGTCTAAAGCGTCACTCTCGTGTTAGAGTGGACTGCCAATGACAGGGATATCGGGGCTCGATTTCCAGTCGGGTGTGCTGGTGCCGGGATCACGATCAACTTGACGTTAACTTAAAGTTAACTTAACGTGACTTAATGTAAAGGACCTCCTAGTGTGTTTAAATGGAGGCGATCACGATGCAGTTAACTTAACGTAAGAGATGTCCTGGGAGGTCTTTTACTTTATAGCCAGCCAATCATTATGCGAGTGACGTCAACAGGGCTATTTAGTAACTCATTTGTTGGTTTTATGACCAATGTTTACTATTTAGTGTAAGTTCTAGTGATCAGACATTGAAATAAAATAATTAAACTAAAATAGGAAAGATAAATATATCAAAAAAGTTTTGTAATAGATATTTATTATATCGATTGAAAACTGTAAACACTCACAGATAATCACTTTACAAATAATACAAATCACAGATCATAATCGAGAATGAAGATGTTTGGCTTGAGTTGTTACGTTAAGTTATGTGAATCGTGATCACACATACGTTAAGTTAACTTTAAGTGAACGTTACGTTAAGTTAACATTAAGTTGATCGTGATCCCGGCATGAGAGTTGTTTTTCTAAAAAGGTTTTCCCTTATCCCTCCACGCAAATTCGGGTACACTTTCTCTAAATTTAACCTTACTCATTGCTAACTCATTAGAGCTATTAGTAAGTATGCGTAGAACTTGAACAGGTATTAAGACGCGTTGCTTAAATAGATACATTTTAAAACTATTTGAAGCTATCCGAGTGGTTAGAAAGGCCAACTATACTGGTCTTGTGAAACTTGATTCCACCCCAGCTAATAGTGAATTAGCTCAGTTTAATAATACAATATTAAAGCTCAGTGCACGTATGAAGATAAAAAATTCAATTTAATCGCCTAAACCTGTGATCACGCGGTCTAAAGTTTCTGTCGCACGATATACTGAATCGCCTGTGACGTGGGATTGATATTCATAACTCGACTGGGTTGACTGGGACTTGTTTTCTATTCATGTGTAATGTATACCTTTGGATCTATCAATCCCTTTCCACGATAGGTACACTTCCTATAGAATTACCTTTCTCATACCTAACCCTTGAAAATTATCACTTGAATCACCTTAATATTAAAATAAGACATTTCAAAATAATCTATTATTTACCAGCGACAAAACTAATTTTGTGGTTTGATAAAATATAATTTAAACTAATTTGAAAGATAATGCATATCTGAAAGGGTATGGAAAGGTCTATAGTCAATTGTAAAAGAGCATACATGCATATATTCATACAAACATATGTAGCTAAGTATATATCCTGAGGCGTGTTTGTACATCAATGTAACAATCCCTCATTCACCCCCTCACTCATAAAGTTAGCATTAGACATAGTCCTTCCCCATAGCAAAACGTGTCTGTAAATACACAAACATTGTGAGAGGGGTGGATTCCGCCTCCCACCCCCCTTTTCCCGACCATCAACATTGTCCATATGAAATTGCACACAATTCTCGTGAATAATTGATGCAGTTTAATTTTAATTGAGTGATGTTTTCTATTCCCCTTTTCTCTCTTTATTCATTTTATATTCCTATTTTTCCACTCGTACCTTAATTGGGATACATGGGAAGGATCCTGTGCTTTTAAAACAGGATGGATAATTTAAAGTCTAATCTCGTTTATTATTTATTGTATGACTTTGCTACCAAAAATATTTTGTTTGATTGTAGGTGGGGGACATCAAAATGATACATAACAAATGTGACTTTTTCAAATATTTACGTAGATTGTTGTCAATGTTATCAGGTTCGTACCATATCTACGAAATAATACAATCTGCAATCATTGGCAGACGTTTAGTTTCTATAAACAAATTGTCTATACTATATTTTATGAAAAGTAATAGATTATTACACATTCTTTGCATAATTTAATAAGAGCTAATTAGCTAACCAATTTCAGCTAGATGCCTCAAGTGATATTTACTCTGTATCTGTAAGGTACGAGGTCAGTGGTTCATAAGAGGTCGACTCCAAAATAACAGATTGTGCTGTACACCAAGTCCTTATCTGTAAGTCCGTATCCGTAGAAGCTGGACCAATTTCAATTTTGGTCTTTAGTTACAGACAACTACGGAGGGCCAATCACAAGTAGAGCAATAAATGAACACCAATATACGAATCGAAATTAAATAATCAATGATAGTAAAGAAAAAGGTCACTCCTTTCTAAATGAATTTATCTACCTCTAACCGCGATAAAGGACACCCATGTGTGTTTAACAAATGGGGTGCGGATTGGAGTCCCATCTGGTGAGGGTCTGGCAGCCTCACCCTCATCCTCGGGATAAAGTTTCAGGAATTTAACCTTGTGAGAGGGAGTTTTAGAGTATTTGAATGTAATTTTGAGATAATTAATCATATGAATTTGAAGAGCCAATTTTCGCAACAACAACCAAAAAATTCTGAAAATTTTACCAAAAATAAAATGTAGCTATAGCTAAATCCATTGAAAATAAACATATTTTTCGTAAGTTTACTAAACGGAACAAAATTAAAAGAAAGCTGTATAAGAGGGAATGGGCGGAAGTTTAAATTTTATCATTTTTTTCTCTGTTAATGCGAATACCAATGATTCAAAGTTGTTAACAAATTGCAGCCAAATCCTAAGCACTAAATTTATTTATTCTTAAAAATAAAAAAAAATAAAAAAATACTGCAGAGCATTAAAATTATAAAACTGTTGATTGTGTTTATAGAATTTGCTGGATTGTTTTATTCCAATGTGTTTGATTGGGTAAAGTATTATTATACCTTCACATTGGTTTACAGTTATCGTGTAGTTAAGGATACAAAGTTTGTGTACAAAATTAAAAATCACATGAATTATAAGAATGAATATCTTACTGAGTATGTAGACGGAGGCTTTAATCGAATATTTTCAAATCATCGTCAAGTTGGAAACCAACTAAATAAAGAAAGTCTTATAAAAAAAAAAGGACCGACAACAAAACATATGTTAACTCAACTGAAACAATAAAGTGTTTGTTTGAATATGTGAAGATATGAGATGAAAACCATTTAAATATAAACTAGCTGCCCTCCTTTTCACACACATACACAAACACACACTTTCATTTTACTTCTGACTCTCATTTATTGTGCTACACAATAAATCTTGCCTCCGCTTAATATTAAGAAAGGCTCTAGAGTTTTTTGTCATAGCTGTGACGTCATTCCATTCCTCATAAACAGTGGCAGCAGGGCTTGGGCTCAGTGAAACAACCGATTGTAGGACATAAAAGAAACAGTGGCAGCAGGGCTTGGGCTCAGTGAAACAACCGATTGTAGGACATAGAAGAAACAGTGGCAGCAGGGCTTGGGCTCAGTGAAACAACCGATTGTAGGACATAGAAGAAACAACACCTTAGTCTTCGGAGATTTGTCATTGCACACCAGGGGCGCGTCTAGATCATTTTCATAGGGGGGTCATAATTATAAATAACATAGCTACTTATAATGCTAGATTTCTGTTTGAAGCCATTTAATAGTTTCTCATTCATATTTGATCTAATGTATGTTTTAAACCGTGGTCATCCTCTCCAATCTTTTATAATCAGATAGTTTTTATAAACTATTTGGAGTGACCCTCCAACAATTTTTTGAAAAATTGTTCACTCTAGAAACTATGAGTAGTCTTCGCCTTGATTTAAAAAAAAAGATTCTTTCACAAACCATTTAAAGTGTTCCTCACCTAGAAATGTTTGAAATTTGAATGCCCCTCGAAGCTATTTAGAGTGATCCTCACCTTAATTTTTTACGATAATTAGGTCCCTCTAGAAGATAATCTTTGAAGTGGTCTTCCGCCGAAAACATTTTGAAAATTGAATTATTTCAGATAGTAGGCTATTTGGGGTGGTCCTTGCCTGAGAATTCTTCAAAATGACACGCATCTAGAAGCTATTTGGAGTTGTCCTCTCCTAGATATTTTTGAAATTTGGATTAACTTGGAAGCTATTTAGAGCTTTCCTCCTCTGACTTTTTCTGCCAGTTAGATGCCTCTTGTCTATTAGTTATTTGATGCGATCTTTTCTAGCAAATATTTGACAATAGAATGCATCTAAAAGTCATTTGGAGTTTGATTTAGGGCCATCTTTCAGCTTCATATTCGATAATATCAGAGGATTTAAAATATATCTGGGGGGTTATTCCAGGGGCCAGAGTCACTCACAGTTCCACCGCTCTTCTGTCCACACATAATTTATATTTGGTATTCGTGAATGAACTGCTCTCAGGCGATTATTACTCTTCTTTGATGTGTGGTAGTCTACCATCTCTATGCGGAAAAATGTTCGTTACTCGTTATGCACGACAAATATTCGTACATGAAAACAAATATTTTTTCCACACTGAGTCATATCGGCAATTGAATAAACGTGGACGAATAACGAACGTGTGTACCCGGACTAAGAGGTGTCTGCGGGTAAAAAGATAAAAAAAAAATGGTATAAATTATCTGTGTTGTATCTCCTTTCTAAAATTTGAACTTTCATTTTGTTTTTATATTAGTTTTGTAACTTTCACAGGGAGGTCAACTGACTCTTTGACCCCCCCACACCCGAATTCACGCCTGCTCCATGAACAAAAACCAAAATTAAGCTTGTGGGTTTGATTATAAAAATATACCATTGTCTCCGAAATAAAATAAAGATTTTTAGAGGTCAATTTTTTGATTGAAAGTGTACTTTGAAATCTGTTCCTCAAAATTAAAAAATGTACATCACAGCAATATTTGTTTGCATTGGAACTAAGTTTTTTTAATTCTCTAAACCAAATTTGAAAATCCATAATATAGGGCCTTAAGGACACTCTAAATCACTATTAATAAATTTCGACTTTACCGGGATTCGATTAAAAAAACAGAAACAAAACTATTCCTTAAAAAAATATTCGTTGCGGTAGCTTGATATCATGCACCTTTGCGTACAACTCCCATCCTCCCATCCTCCCATCCTCCCTTTAACCCCTCTCTCCCCACAACCCACGCGATAAATCTACCACCGCCACTGATCCCTCCCTCTTTCCGAGGCGAACTCTCGGAGCATATTGTCAACCATAAATAACAGTTGCGGTCTTCGGGATGCCAACCCAAGCCGCGGTCTTAAATGTCAACCTCAAATATCTCTTTTTTTTCTCTGTTATTGCATGTTTTTTATTAATATTACTATTCTGACTGAAATGAAAACATAAGATTTTGGTGTGTGTGTGTTTCATTCCACTTTTGAAAAAATATATATATGAAGATAAAAGTGTTTGATGATGAAGAGGGGCGGGGGCAAGATGGAGCTTTAGAACAAGTTTCATTTTTATTTAAGTTGAGGATTAAAAAAAAGATACGCTATTTGGGAAAAAATAATATGGAAAGTAAAAAAAAAACTATATTAAAAGATGTACCCGGTGCTGTACTGGGTAACCACGCAATGGACTGCGTGGTTACCTCGGGCAAACAGAAAAAAACTCTTAGTTTTATTTGTTTCGGTCAAGTTTTTAATTAATTAAAAACAATTTAGTAATAAATTTAAAATTCCTCCTTCGAGGTTCACAAATTCGTGCAAACAGGCTACTAATTTTAAAATTTCAGACCTCTCCGTGCGGTTGATATTGTGCAATTCTCATGGAAAACAAGATAACAAATCCTTCATTTTATTAATATAAAAGATAGATAGAAGAAGAAGATGGAAGATTGACACTTTAGAGAAATATAGAAGTTAAATTTAGACCAGCCAACATCGATAAAAGTTCATTATAACCCCATTGGCCTAATAGCACTCCAAAATTACTTACACTCATGCGGGATTGTCGAGAAAAAATAATTCACAGAGAGTGTATTCGTATTTGAGGAGTGTAAAAGTAGTAAATCATTTAGTAAAAAAAAAAACCTCAATATTCCAGACACGGATTCAAACCCGAGCCTCTTTTTCACCGGCAATACAATCTCTTGATGGCGTGATGCCTTATTTTAAACCATGCAAACACCAACGAAGGTTATACTTTAGTATATACTTGGTGTTGTTAGTATACGAACCGATCATTGGTCCTGATATGCTTCCCATTCACCCGCAGAATCGCACGGATTCTGATGGTAAGCGTCGTCCACCCGCACCATTTGGTATAAATCCCCCATATACTAGGTAAATCCTAAAAGTTATGTAGTTATTTGTTGATTTCCACACGGAATTTATATGGGCGAGTGAAAATGAGCCAATAAATTTAATTATCTCATATAACTTCCAGGGATCTTATACATGTCACAATCTACAAGAGACTGACGGCTATAATTTTCCTCCGAAGAAAGTTGTACTCGGTGAAAATCCGTAGAACTCGGCCGGGTCTGAACACGCGAGCATCTAGTCCTGATACAAGCTCTCTACTTCAAGTCCACCGAGGCTGACGTATTGACCTAAGTATAAAATATTTAGAAATATTATAATTCAAAAATATAACCTAAGAAAACTTGTGACATTTTATTCCTATCAATCTTCTACCTTAACTGTATTGGATGTCAAATTATTTACAACTGACAAATTGATAGTCAATAGAATAACCCTTTAATTTGTATAATTAATACAGAAATAATTAAAAATATTCTATCAACGCGTTTAAATGACAAGCAGAATTATTATTTTAAAATTGTAAATTGTTTTCAAAGTAAACACTTATATTAAATTGGACGAGAAAAAAATAATCATTGTAAAGACAATGTTAGCTACACTTTCCTTCGTGGTCTGAAATTATCGTCAGACTCAATAATCAATCCCCCAGAGATTTCCCTCGAACCTGATTGACAAGACCAAAGGAACACCCGCCATTTTTTCCCCTCTGATTCATTCATTACAATAATTAAGTTGATTGATATTTTAATGAAATTATAAATTCGCACTTTTTTTTTTCCCCGCACGAACGAGAGCCTTGAGGGACACGTTTCTATTGAAAATGTCTCCTGCTAAACCTTAACAATGGACATACCTTGCGGGTATCAATCCGATACCTGGTAAAAATGCTTCGGAACCAGCAGGCAAAATAAAAAAATAAATAAATAACAGTGTGTTAAAAAAAAGAGACGAAAGGGTGGCCTTCGAATTCCTAATGGGAATTCGCATTGACTATCAATCAATAGCAATCAAGGGGGTCGGTTTTTTGGCTTTTGATCAGCATAGTGTAGTGTAATTTTCCTGTTTTTTTTTTAAATACTTTATTTTTCTGTCCTCTTCAAAGGGTTATGGAGGGGATGAGGGGGTTAAAAAAATTAAAGCCCATTCAATTCCCAAAGCTTCAACATAAAGTATGTTTTGTTCTCTCTGAACTAACGGATATCGAGCAATTCAGAATAGATTATTCATTTATTTATTCTTTTTTTTTTTCGGTGGTTATTTAGGAACATTTTTTCCTCCCTTCAATATTTTTTAAAGGTATTGAAAACAGAACAGTATGGTCTAATGTCAAAAACAGTACATGTCTAATCACGTCACGTGACAAGTTTTGTAAGCTTTACCAACACAGATTAAATTATTTTAGTCATGACGTTATTTTATATGTTTTTATTTTACTTAAGAAGTGTGCTTTTAAATTTAATAAATATCTATGTATACACAGCTCCAGTCCTCACCACTAGCCCTCGATCTCTTCGTCTTATGTGCAAGCAACACGTCAATCCATTTAGAGCGAGAGAGAGTCTCGCTCTCCATCTCCTGATATACAAGCAACCCGCCAATTCCTCCCCTTGAATCCGAACTCACGCCCACAACAGTTTGTTCAAAATTTATAATTTGACAAGTTTTATTTGAACGGTTTCGAAGAGACTTAGGCGGGTCATTCTCTCATGCCCTTTCGTCCAGGATAAATGAAGGATTTTTTTTTTTTTGCTCCACATTTGTGAGTATACACACATATAAACACACACAAACATTGGAGATTGAAATGAGGAATATTGTCCATGATTTTTTTGGACCCCTCCAAAGGGTGGTCTATAAACCATTCCCCTTGATTCCACCCGGAAATATCTCATCCCCCTACATATTTTGTTTTACAACTCTTTTAAATGAAATCGTTTGCTCTTTAACTGTAGTTATTTGTATCTGCCAAACGTAGTTTAGCATTTACAAACATCAAATATTTACCTCCTATAATAAACACGATGTCAATCAAAACTTTGTCAAACACATCGTTGGAAGCATTAAATAAACAACCCACCACCCCCTATCCACCCAATTTTTTTTCTGGACTCTAGATCCCTCTTTTATCAATCAACATTACAGTTTTGCCACAAAGGGATATCACAATGTAGTTGCAACACATTCATATTCACCCCCTTCTCCACCTCTCCACAGTTCCCGTTCTATACCACGTGGTTATATTTCTTTCAGCCTTTGTGTACATATTTCATATTGACATCCCTGAAGAGACTGTTCAAATTTTGTGTTTTTGTTTTGTCAGTTACAGATATTTCTTGTTGTATTCGTCCCTTTTGTTTTGAATCAAAAAAATATTTTAAAATAAAGTCTGTAGATGAAATTATCAAACGATTTCTAATGTTGTCATTATTGAAAACAGTTTTGGATACTAAATAAACAAAGAAAGGGAGGGTATGATTATATCGAAAGGAAATTAACTTAACGTAGTTATTTTACATCATTTTAAATGTGGTCATGTCAAGTTCAAGGACAAAAATATAATTCCTAAGGTGGGTGGCTAGGGGGGGGGGGGATTGAGACCCGTATCAGTGGGCACCCGGAATTAATTACCCTGTAGTCTTGTTTGACGGTGATGAGGAGGTCGGGGTATAAATCTCGGCCAGGTGTACTGAGGCTGAAGTTCTGATCTTCTCTAAATGGTTACCACAATGTGCATTTATTCAGCCACTTGAGACTAAGGCTGTGAGATGAAGAGTTTTCCAATAAAAAAAGTTCAATTTTGAAAATTTTCTAAAATATTTTATTTTTATTCCCCCCCCCCTCTCCCCCCAGTTTTATAAATATAAATAACAAATTCTATCAATATATCCCAAGTTCTAAAGTTTACACTTTTGTTTAATTTATCCTCAGGATGCAAACACAGAGACTTCATCAAATTAGCTATTATATATATATAAAATAGCTATTATATATATAATAGCTAATTTGCAGTTCTATCTTACAAACACATGTTTCGACTACAGAGATTGGTTGTTAAGTGCAGGGCCGAATTTAGAGCTATGGGGGCTCTGAGGCTGTAAACAAAAATTTAGAATAGGTACCCAACATAAAAAAAAATCAACGTTTCTAAATTGTCATTTTTTATTTATAGAATTAACTGTAAAAAAGCTCAATGTTAAATATATTATTTGAATAAGGAAATGTTGTCATAACAATAAATTAAACCCATTAGTGACCATCAGATTCGTAGCGCTCTGG
>CABFWB010002518.1:79636-105737 GCA_902151455.1 Timema bartmani
GGTTTAAACAACATTTCTGAAACATTTCTTTGCCTCACGCATTAGTAAGTAAATAATATTGGTCAGAAATAAATAAAATAATTAAATGTTAAGTATTAGTATATTTTTTAAAGATCTTATAGCATGACTGCAATTTATAGAACCAAAGGAGCAATATTTTTATTGCCACAGTTTGTGGAGACCCTGATTCGTGGAGGCCTTGAAGCCTTCTGTCGCTCTTCCTTAAATCTGGTCTCAGTTGAACGTGTCCCTGATCTGCTGTAGGCAATATATATTAATAATTCAATATTATAAACACAACTTTTACAAAACATCCCCTTCACCGGAGATTCAACGAAGTGAACGTTTAACAGGGACACCGTCATCTCTGCTTGAGACACGGTTCAGTAGTTTCTGAACACTCTGTATACAATCAAAAAAAATAACACCCTGTCCCTAAACCCTCATACCTTATACTCCACCCTCATACAAGTCAAGCCACCCTCTTTTCATGTGTCAGGATGTTTAATTCGCCATCACTGCCAAGACTATCTGTCTTGCTACTTCCTGGTTATTTCAACATTACGGAAACTTTAGGAAGGGGGGGGGGGGGCTACCCCTTACCCTCCTATACCTTTTCATCATCCTCAGTCTCTTTACATCACACCCTTGAGAAAGTGATTGTGTTGCACTTACGGAAGGAAAAGGGGGAGTAAACAAAATTTTGATCTCCTTTCTGTAAAGGTTACAAAGTCGTTTGTTTTAGTGTGACAAAATGAACAATGTGAAGTAATAAGGATTTCAGTTGAGAATTAATTATAATGTAGCTTACAAAAATGGGCTGGAGCGATAGTTTTTTTAATTCACTTAAACAGTTTATCTTGAAGGTTTTGAAGGTTGTTTATGGCTATAGAAATAAAAAAATAAGTTTCCTCAGACTCAAAACAATGGTAAAGTGGTATAAAACATCAGTATCGTATTTGATTTGGTTATCAGTGACATTGGTGTCGAGGTTCAAACCTCGGTCGGGTACACAAAGTTTTGTTATTTTCACATGTGAATAATCAACGTTGTTTTCTCTCACATATTGAGGCCCTCTTAAAATTGCCTTAAGGATATGGAGAGAGCGGCGTCTAATGCTCACAGAACTACTAGTTTACTTGGGGTATGTATACTTTTATAAGAAACCAATATTTTGATTAATTTTTGGTTAGATTATTTTTGTTAAGTAAACTAACCTCTTAGAATAAATAAAATTAATACAATTTATTTCAAAAATTACTAATTTTACTTCCGGATATCTTTTTTTACTGGTATTCCACGTCTTATTACCAGTATGGGCTATCCTCATATTTACACTAACAAGGTAGGGATGAGGGAGGTAGATTTAAAAGGAAATGTATCCACATTTGCACAGAGAAAGTTAAATATAATTTAGTTTAAAAAACACAACACAATTGTAAGGGATTAAAACCCTAACCTGCTCTATTATCAACTCAGAACGGACAAGACGAGACTGACGCCTGAGTCAACGCACCCCATCAGCACTAGTCGCTGTGAGATATCGCCCCAGGAAATACACCTTGCATGACAAGCTCGTAAACTTGTCCCTCTTGCAGAGGGAGTTCTTGTGTTTTGTTTCATCCCTTCCCTTGACATAATTACCCCGACGGCACTCCCCACCCCCGCGCGTGCCCCCTTTATAGACAAACGGGTGAAGGGAAGTGAAAAGGGGAGTAAGACCTGGCTTTGCTTTTATCTCAGGCGTACCACCGCAACATTTCCCATCAAAACGCCACTGTCAGGGAAGGTATAAAGGGGGTGAAAGGGGGGGTTGTAGTCTCGATGACTGATCTCGGCGCGAAGTACGACTATCGATTACGACTGCCATCCGAACTATAGTCGGACCGCCATACGTATAAACATATTACCTGACAAACGCTAATCGGTAGGCGTGGGGAATAAAACGTCAAGCTCATGGTATAGTCAAGTTTACCAGTGACTAGAAGGTCAAGGTTTCGAATCTCAACCAGGTGTATTGTGGTGTGTTTTTTTAGCACTGCGTTCTACTACCTGTTCAGGTTATACGCATTTTTTTTTACTCAGCACCGCGTCTTACTACCCGTTCGGGTTATACGCTTGAGTACTAATTACGCTAATGGGTTAGGAATTGGGAAGGTTGAATATAGATGAAGTGAACCCGCATTTACGTGGNCGACCGAGATTCGAACCTCGATCTGCCCATCCTCAGCAGTCGAGCTCAACACAACTAGCGCGTTAGCTAACTACGCCACCGAGGCGGGTTGTACGCATATTTACTAATTATGCTAATAATGCGTTAGGGATGAAGGTCTGAATTTAAAGAAAGTGTACCCGAATTTTCGTGGAGGAAGAGTGGAGAACAATTCTGGGGAAAACCATCTCAGTACACCCGTCTGTTATTTGAACCCTGATCTTCCTGTGAACAGCATTTTAGTCAAACACGAGAGTGACACCTTAGACCATGCTGCCACCGAAGCAGGTGTGAGTGGTTTTACACAAATGATTTGTTATAGTTATTTAATATTTTTACATTCTTCTCCACGCTAATGAGGGCGCAACTCCTCTGGACCCTCCCTAATCAGTTTATCGCTGCGGTGTTAGTTAAACTTGATACCTAAAAGTACCTGTCAGTATTTGTGTCACTTACTCTCAAAGGTTATTTAAGTCACCACCCGACTATATAATACTTGCCGCGTCTTGGGAAAGCTATATACGATATTATTAGCTTCATACTTCATTCGTAACAAAAATAAATAAGACCTACTGTGTTTGAGAAAACAAGCTAATGGTGCTACTATTTACTTACGTATTATAATACTATCCAGTCTCAAAAAACTGATGATCCTCGGTTATGTTCAAGATCATAAAGCGTTGTGTCGGTAAATGACCAGTTACTAGTTAGGCAATTAGACATATTAAAATATTTTGGTTACTTTTATGCAACATTTCACTATTTACCTAAAAAATCATCTTTTCCACTAATAATTTATTTTTTCCTCCCTAGTATAGGCCTATCCATAATTTATAAACATTTAACTTGTCCCAAAATTTCTGTTTTACTGAGATTTCAAAGTTTTTTTTAAAAGGTATCTTTGGATGATTTATATTTTTAACCTTAATTTCACTTTTCCCCCCAAAATGTGACATCTTTTCAAGTAAACATTCCCTTTTTTTTCTCCTAAAATGGTCTAGCTCCCTAAAAACTCCCTTTTCCCTTAAATTTGTTCGTTAAAAATTAACTTTTTCTATAAAAATATTTACATTCCACAACATTTTTAAATCACCCTAAAAATTTAATTTTCTACAAAATATATTTTTTAACTCAAATTTACTTTTCACTTTAACATTTTAATTCAACTCTTTTTAATTAAATTTATCTTTTTAAACAAATTCCCGCCTTTCTTTAGTTCCGTTTTTTTCCCAAATGATTCAATTTTAGCCCTAGCACTCTTAAAATTTATTTAAAAAGTTCACTTTTTCCAGAAAGTTATTTTTATAGTTTGAACATTTTTGGGAAAATTATACATTTATGTTTTGTTAGATAAGTAAATAAGGTTGACTCTTGTCTAAACATTGGATAACACCTAAGTACACACACAGACTCTCAAAGGAATGTTCAAGGGTCTTTGAAACGTAACTCAAGTTGGCCCGCCACACTGCCAAAGATTTTTTTTTCAATCGTTTGTTCTTTATTTGTGCTCATATGTGCCCGGACATGAACAATTGTGCTGCGAAACTAGCCCTTTTAGATAATATTTAATGTGGCGGGCACACTTGAGCTCAAGCTAGCTCGACACATATTGAAAAACACAATATAACAAAAAAAAGTAACTCCATTGTGCCCTATTTGTGCTCCTCATATGTGCCTGAACATGAACATTTGTGCTGTAAAACCGGCCTTTTAGATAACATTTCATGAAAGCGATCCAGCTTGAACTCAAGCTAGCCCGCAAAATTTTGATGAACAAAACATAACAAAATTCTATTCACGCCATTCTATGTTGCTTTATTTGTGCTCAAAATGAACATGTGTGCTCTAAAATCGGGCAACCTAGAGAACAATTAATGCGGTGGGCTAATTTGAGTCTTCCCTATACCATAACTTGTAAAAAAAATTGAGTTCAAGCTGGCCCACCACAATTTGAGAAATCAATGTAACAAAATTCTGTTTTCACCATTCGTTTGAATTTCATTTGTGCTCATATGTACCCGAAAATGAACATTTGTGCTTTAAAATTAGGCATTCTAGAAACATTTAATGTGGCAGGCTAACTTGAGCCTTCCCTATACCATAACCTGTAGAAAAATTGAGTTCAATCTGGATCGCCTTCATTAAAAGTTATTTAAAAGGCCTAGTTTCACAGCACAAAAGTTCATATTTGGGTAAATATGAGAAAAAACGAAGCACTAACGAATGGTGAAAACAGAATTTTGTTGAATTGATATTTCAAAATGTGGCGGGCCAGCTTGAACTCAATTTTTCTACAGGCTATGGTATAAGAAAGGCTCAAGTTGTCCCACCACATAAAATGTTCTCTATAATGCCTAATTTTAAAGCACAAATGTTCATTTTTGGCCACATATGAGCACAAACGGAGCACAATGGAGTGAAGTAAAAAAATTTTTTGTTATGTTGTGTTTTTCAATATGTGGCGGGCTAGCTTGAACTCAAGTGTGCCCGCCACATTAAATATTATCTAAAAGGGCTAGTTTCACATCACAAATGTTCATGTTCGGACACATATGAGCACAAATAGAGCACAAATGATTGAACAAAGAAAATATGTTTTGGCAATGCGGCGGGCCAATTTGAGTTACGTTCTTTGAAGGGTCTATCCTGGACATACCTAAGGGTTGCTGAGGTGAACAGACGGAGGACCCGAGATCATTAACGTATGGTTGACTCCCTACCTAATCCCTTGTTGTTATTTACTTAACACAGAACACAGGAAAAATGTAAGAATGACAGGTGTTTCGCGTAACAGGGTGACAATAGAACCAACTGGAGAGACAATTGATAAACCCAGCTACTCATTCTGTGTTTAAGAAATACTTTAGTTTTTATCTCCAGTGATTCAAATTTCAACCTAACCTAACCTAACCTAACCATAGGTGCCTGTTATGAATACCTGGTGGTGGGGGAGGTATTCCCCAAGAGAGGCTGTTGTTTGTTTACTTACCTCCAAGCTCATGTTGGCTGGCTGAAGTCAAAAAGGGTGTCAAAAGGGGTGTGCTCCTAGACATCCTTTTCTGACTGCCTGTGTACTTTGGCAACACCCAAAACATTCACGAAACGATTTGACGAGTAAGTTGTTGAGTTTAGATTGATTAATTTTAAATAAAAGTAGTAGTTTTTGAAAAATAAATCTTTGAGACTTTCCAACTTTATGCATATTGCCAATTAAATTACAACTTAAAACTGCCAATATAGATTTCCAGTTTGACACAAGAAACCTAAAAATTATCGAAATTAATGTTTAGCGCCTAAGGCTAGTGTCTTAACATTTTCAGCGTATTCTATAGGATATGTGTTATCCCAAATAAAAATCTGAAAGTATCGTCAATACATCGACGTATGTCTTGGCTTCAACAGAGTAATGGTTTGAGGAGAGAGGGTGTTAGTAAAAAAAATAACGTCCGGGGGTAGCACTTAGTAAATAGGGGGAGGAAAACATTGAAATACGATCATACAAAATCATTTTTCACTCCTGGTGTTACGTGTATAGATATTTCTTTTCGACCGTTTTAAGAAGTAAGGTAACTACGTACAGTAGGGACATATTAGATAAAGTACTATAACGTCACCGTATGAGCAGGAAGTTACTTTTCAATTTACATAAAAATGAACGTTTTTTATTGTTATAGAAATTACTAAAAACATTTTCAAATAATCAATCACCTCACCCCATTATGTAATTTGCAACTTTCCCTTTTGATAGATAATACCAATATATATGAAATTATACTAATAATAAAGAATTTATTTGATCAATGTTGATCTAAAAAAAAGGAAGTAGTACAGTTGCTGAAATTTCTTTTCTACAAAAATCCTATTATAGTCACAAATCTTTATAAGCTCTATGAATTATTAAAATTTAATTATTTTTCACGTGCTCTGTGTTAGTAACTAGCCGTCCGAAATATTCGTGTACTCACACTAAGAGAGTTGGCACGAGGATGATAGAATTCAAATGAAGTGTACCCGAATTTTCGTGGATAGAGAGTGAGAAACATTAGAATAAACCTCCTCGGTACATTCGACCAGGATTCTAGATCCAACCCTCCCCGTCACTGGCAAACCAAATAAGACGAGACTGAAACCTTTGTCCGCTTGCTCACAGATGAACGTGGAACTGAATTATATATATTAAGAGGAATTTTTAAAATAATCAATCTTTTGTTGTATTTGATGGAGGTAAGAATTGTTTGGTGTCATTTTAAAAATAAACGATCTTTTGTTGTATTTGATAGAGGTAAGGATTGTTTGGAGTCATTATAAAAATAAACGGTCATTTGTTATATTTGATAGAGGTAAGGATTGTTTGGTGTCATTATAAAAATAAACGATCATTTGATGTATTTGATAGAGGTAAGGATTGTTTTGAGTCATTATAAAAATAAACGATCATTTGATGTATTTGATAGAGGTAAGGATTGTTTGGAGTCATTTTAAAAATAAACGATCATTTGATGTATTTGATAGAGGTAAGGATTGTTTGGAGTCATTAATAAAAATAAACGATCTTTTGTTGTATTTGATAGAGGTAAGGATTGTTTGGTGTCATTATAAAAATAAACGATCATTTGTTGTATTTGATAGAGGTAAGGATTGTTTGGTGTCATTATAAAAATAAACGATCATTTGATGTATTTGATAGAGGTAAGGATTGTTTGGAGTCATTTTAAAAATAATCTATCTTTTATTGTATTTGATAGAGGTAATAATTGTTTGGTGACATTTTAAAAATAATTGATCTTTTATTGTATTTGCTAGAGGTAAGAATTGTTTGGAGCCATTTTAAAAATAATCGATCTTTTGTTGTATTTGATAGAGGTAAGAATTGTTTAGCGCCATTAAAAAAAATCGATCTTTTCGTGGTAAGCCCTATTTGCTTGAGACGTACCCTACGTTTTAATTATTTTCGCTTTCACTATACCAGCGCGCGTTTCAGGAAAGCAAAAATATCGTCCTTTCTTTAATAAACCACAAACCTGCTTCGATGGCCGTATGGTCTAAAGCGTCACTATCATGTTAAACTAGACTGCCGATGACAGGGAGATCGGGGCTTGAATCCTTGTAGGAGGGTGATTTTACCAAAATGGTTTTCCATTATCCCTCCACGTAAATGCGGGTGCACTTGATTTTAATTTAACCTTCCTTATCCCTAACTCATTAGCGTAATTAATAGCCACATATGCGTGTATCCTGAATATATAGTAAGACACAGTGCTAAAAAAAATAGCCACAAACCGCACTGATACGCGAACAAAGATGGCAGACTCATCTAATCTGGTTTTTCGATGGTGGAAAGGTCTGTGCTCTAATCCCAGTTCAGTATAGTGAGGTGGCTTTTCTAAATGATTTCCTACACTCTACTAAAAAATGCAAGTACATTTATTCTAAACGGTACCATTCTCATTAGTGTACATACACAGATAGTCTGGACTGGACAACTAGTAAGACGTACAACACGAAAATAAATAAACTACACATTAGTGAATCCATTGAACTAAACTGCTCTTGCAGTAACTATGTTTAGTTAATAATAGTTTTACTTTATTTTTATATCATTTTGACAGCTAGACAGACGTTCGTGGATTAACAAGACACTTTTTAGAGGCGAGCGTCGCCCGCAACCACGACGCTTAAACACACACACACACAGATAAAAAAAAACTCAGATCACGCTATCATAAACACGTGACATCGCCTAAATTGCGGGGTGTTTTATTTCACAGACAACAAAGTGCAATCGGATGTTTGCTGACAAATAAAGATTAAAAAAAATATCAATGGTGTTGTGAAATGGAGAAGCTTCACTAGAAATGATGTATTGAATATTAAAACAGAATAGAAAGATATGAATCACAATAGCGTGTGTGGTACTGTACATTATAGATACCGTCTACAAAAGTTTTACAAATACCATTTATTTATTTTTTCCAATGAATAGAAATAACAATAATACAAGATTTAAAGTGGGGATGTAGGAAACGCTAGAAAAGGTCAGTGTTTTTGCAGTTTTTATAGCAAAAATTCTGTTGGCCAAAACAAATAAAATATTACTTCAGTAGAAATATAGGGTATAATTTTCTACATATGGTGATACCAATAACTGTTGAATATCTGTCATGAGCATAGCGTCATTAGATACTTTTTAATTCAAGATAAACATTGTCATTAAATTCCAGGACACCCTCGACAGATATTAAATAACTGTTGAGGTCGTCATGTAAAGATAATTAAACTCTATTTTTATACTGGATAATTATTCGATTTCTTATGAAAAAATTTGTTTTGATATGAAAACTGCAAAAATACTGCACTTAGCTCACGTTCATTTCCCTCCTACCTTAAGCTCATGCATAAAAGTGGCCGACCACAAGTTTAAGAAACCTGGTTCGAATCCGGATTGTTTGAAATATATACGTTTTACAGTCCATCCAACGTAATAGTGATGGTAACTGACAGCTAGGAAATGTTAGCAGCTCTACTCTAATGTATTCATTCGCCAAACCATGTGATCAGCGAGACCTTATGATTAGCTGCCGTCACTTTTGGCAGTCAAAACTTTCACAACAAACTATTTGTTTTTAATTATTTCTTTCTTTCAAACTTTTTACATAAATAAAACACGAAATTATGAATATAACCGTTTTGTATGTTTCTTTTTATTAGAAGTGGCGTCTATATTTCAATCAAAAATGACCTGCTTAGGTGGCGTAGTTAGCTAACGCTCTAGTCGTTTTGAGCTAGACTGCCGAGGACGGAGAGATCGAGGTTCGAATCTCGGTCGGGTGAACTGGGGGTGGTTTTTCCTAAATGGTTTTCCACTCTCCCTCCACGCAAATTCGGGTTAACTTCCACTAAATTCAACTTTCCCAATTCCTAATGCATTGGCGTAATTAGTACTTAGGCGTATAACCCGAACGGGTAGTAAGATACGGCGCTAAATAAATGAAAAAAAGATTAAAAATGCCTTACAAATAAGAGTTTTTATAAAAGGTTGTCTTTTCTTCATATTTATAAAGATGGCGGACCGGACGAAATGAACTCAGTTGACGATATAATACAAACCGTATTCGGTTTTATTCATGTGCATATGTCTACAAAATAGAATGTTTTTATTTTGAAACCAATATTTTGTATGACTTTTCCTCTAAATTATTAAACAAAACATTTATTAGTTTTTCAATGTATTGTGACCAGTTATACGAAGATACAAGTGTGAATATAATATCTTTAGTTTATTATTTATTTCATCAACAATATATTATTTCATGCACGGTTGCCACAACCGAGAAACAAAGAATATAATAATTTATTTCATATTTTTTGTTCATTTAGTTAGTTACTAAAAAACCAGTGTTACACTAATCCATATGAAATTATTATTATAAGCGTTTGATAACTCTTTTTATTGATAAATAGTATTACTAAGAAAATAATAATTATTTCCAACTAGGTTAACATTAGTAACTTTCAACCAATGTTGGCAATACAATTTTTTTGCTCGTTGTCAGTGCCCACCAATCCCACGCTGGATAGACTGTTTACGGATTCGTCTTGCTATCCAAATAGTAAATATCCTGACGTAATAAATAAGTATGAGTGTTAGATATTCTGTAGATTACGTTAATTTTTAATTTGTGTACAATAAGTCCTTGACTTGTGTGCACTCCAGTAAGTCGAATTAGTAGAAATGCGGTTGCCGTTAGACTTAAGAATAGTTATGTAATATATCAAGCACCACTTTAAACAGAATAGTAGGTGTTCCTAGTAAGCTGGTGCACAGCTGATGGTGTAGTCGCCATTTTGTTTGTCTTTGCCTTAAGGGGGTCGCTTCGGTAAGCAAGAAATTGCCGCACAGACGTTCACATATAAAGCCATATTTAGTTCTACGATGCGTTATTTCGAAATATGGTTTGTACCGAAAGATTTCAACAGGGATCTTTTCCTTGACAACCCTATATTAAGTGTTTTAATTTATTTGTTTTAAGTGGAAATGTAACATTAGTACATTTTCACGACATTTTAAGCCTATTTGCGGGGAATTGAGGCTAAACTTGGTGAAAAAGGTCTTCCTTTAAAAATATAGTAACATTTAGATGGACTCACAATAGAAAATTTTAAGATATTTGAGAATTAGCAGCGAGATTTCCTCTTTACCTTGAGATAAGAAGTTTCGTAGTTTTCTTTCCTCTTTTTTCTATAGGCCTATACATGACAACGGATGGTTGTAGGTGAAGAGAGAATGGGAATATAAGCTTAGATAAAATCTAGAATTTATTTAATTAAAACTACACAAACCATTATATTTTAAGACGTATAGCCTGACAGCGATTAATACTTTCTCGCTGACCAAGATGGCCGCTTTAAGGTGGAGGTTTAGGGGAAGTTTTTATAGCAAATATTTTGTTGGCCAAAGTAAATAAAATATTGCTCCGGTAGAAACATGGAGTTTAATTTTCTTTACATGGTGACCTCAAAATATCTTGAATATCTGTCAAGAGTGTCCTAGGACTTAATTAAAGCTTTTTCCCTTCATTTAAAAATTCTCATCTAATGCCGCTGTACTTATTACTTATATTCAAGAACTTTTGATATTCCTATGTGAAGAAATTTAAATTTTATGTTTCTATTAGAACAATATTTTATTTATTTTTGCCAAAAAAAAAAAGTTTTTCTATAAAAACTGCAAAAACTCCTACATCCCCACCTTAGTGGCAAATATTTATTTTTTTTAAGTTTAGTTTTAATAAACAGATCCTGTTTAATTTTAGTCATTCTTTGAAACGAACGCACGTTAAGAATACATCGTAATTAAGCACCATTCGTCTTTGCGGTTCGGTCTGTCCGTATTTAACTACACTAATTGTATATAAATATCAAGGTGGAATTGAGAGGATATGTATCCGAATTTGCGTAGAGGGGGCATGATAAAACACATCTTAGAACACCCATCTGGGATTTGAAACTCAACCTTCTCATTTCCAGCAACCAAACTAGAATAGCATTACGTCTATATCTCGTTGCACAACCAAGCGGATGTCCCAGGTTTGGATCCCGGCTTGAGCTATCACTTGGTGCGTGGAGGAACAAGAAGGAGGGGGTAGTAAGAGAGAGAGAGAGAAAGAACCCCTCCCGGGAAAGAGTGTTTCAGGAATCTACTAAAATCAGGAGGTCCTAAGCCCTGACTAGCCAAGCGCTTTAAGTACTCTGAAAACAATACTTCATATTTCACACAAATCTTTAAAATACAGTTGTAATGCTCTAATTGTTGTGTCAGACAAAAGAAGAATGAATTCGACACAAATACTATAGAACAATTGATCTGGAAACTAAAAGAAATGATACAAGAAGGGTGAGGAGGACATTATTTAATAGAACAGATGAATATCAAAACCTGGTTTACCAATCCTCAACTAGCTATTGGAAAAAGAGAACATGTCCCAATTTAATAAATCATAGCTACAGTCCAATTTTCATAGGAAGGGCTTTTTTAATAAATATAAACATATTCTTTTCTGTCAAAATTGATAGTATTTTAATATTCGGTTAGTGTTATTTTATTGGTTCTGATAATTACTCAAAAGTGACAGCCACCTTTCCTATAAAATTTAAACTGTAAATAACAGCACTTTAAGTCCTACAACCCATCTGGGCTTTCAAAATATATTTATATTGATGGGATAGGAATGTGGAAGATATAATTTTAGAGGAAGTGTGCCCGGTTTTTTCGGGGTTAGGGGGAGAAACAATTAGGACCCCCCTCAATAGATTCAAAATCTTCACTTCCCCCGTTACAAGCAAACACAGACAAGATAAGACTGTCGCCTTAGTCCACGTGCTTAACGGTATGATCCTTAGTTAATTCTAAAGAGCCTTGGCTATAATAACGACTACCTATTCAGATTCACTTTCTTGGAAACGTTAGTTTAGATTCAAGTAAGGTCAAAATTAAATACGTGCCTGGTGATATTTAGGTGTTTTGCGGCTTATTGGTCGTTCGTACCGGTCTAAGTTCACAGGATGAGGGTACATTTTAAGAAATCACCAACATTTATATTAAAAGAGGTCTAAAAAACAAGTAAAGGAATATAACTCGTTATTAATGCAGCCAGCTGGGATTCAAATAACGTATTTTCGCGTCAAAGTTAACTTTGAAGGTGTGTACGATTTATTTACCCTAAAGGTTGTAGTCATACCTAGACAGATTGCAATACGGCCATATCTTCAAAGCTGCATCATAGTTTAATATGCCGAGTTAAACTTGATACCTTTCAGAATAAACGGAGTGTACTTGATATCAAATAAAAGACTGTCTGCGAATGTTTCGAAGTTCACTATAAGATGTTTTCTTTAGTAATTATCATTTCAGTATAGTTTGATCAGTCAAAACTTTTATTGTATTCTTTAAATTTAAAAATGACACTTGGACACGGGAATCGCACCCGGTACCTTTGACTTAGTATTCCAATGCTCTAACCACGTCCATCACAGACCCTGCCTTAAAGTATGAGTGAAGATTGACCCTTGACACGGGCCGATTCCTGAATAGCTCGTGAGCATTGGCGTACTAAGCCAAAGCTCCCGGGTTCGATTCCCTTGTTCAAGTGTAATTCTTCAATTTAAAGAATATGATATTCATATGAGAATATAACCATAGTAAATCTCATTGGAGTAAATTTTGTTAATAATTAACAAACATAATAGCTTGTCTATTTAATAATTCAATATTTAATTTGACAAACCTAGGGGATCCTAAATCGACTCTAATGAGATTCAAACCAAACTCTCCTGGAGGTTGGAAGTCTTAAATATAACGACTCGACTGAGAATACGTTCTCAAAAAAATAATACGAGTATTAAATTGAACCATATAATTTATTCCTCTGTTCTTTGGACATATCCCCTTTTTAGACTTGTAACAACATGTACTATCTTATTTGAAAACGTTAGCTCTTCAGTTGAAAATGGTGTATAATTAGAAGAGGCGGGTGTACAACACGAGTCCTTTTATCAAGAGGCTTTTAGGAAAAACTTGAAACGAAATATTCTTCCTGAATGCGCATTTTGAACCAAACATAATGGTAGTAAAAAGAGTTGTAATAACAGCGGATATGGCGTACGTATTTGAAAAGCAGATTCTTATTGAAGCGAGCAAAATGTGAAGGGTCACTTATTTAATAGCGCCCTGGTTGAAGATCAAAGTGGTATTGTATTCAAAATAACAGACACGTGGCAGACTGTAACAGGATTCATCCGCGTGCTACTCGACGACTGTTTAAAAGAAAGGTTTATATTAGCTTCACATGGTCTTTCAAACATTTTTCATTTAGTGTTCCTTTATTAAGAGAACCCGTCTCACACCATTATTAACACCTAGCTTAGGTAGGTAATATAACTCAAGCCAGACGTCTCATTGAGGTACGATTTTCTGTTTTCTACTTTTAAAAAAATGTGCAATTGAGATTAGTGAAACCATTTTACTATATTTAATAATTATTTAAAAAATCAAATGCTCTTAATTTTACTGTTGTCAAATGAAAGCATGTGGTTTTTGGTTCAAGCGTAATCTTGTATCCAATTTCCCGGTTAGTCGGTTTTGAAATGGACCAAGAATGGCCACCCATTAAAGCATTGAGACGCATTAAAGAATTCCAGATATCCCGTATTATTTAAGAAGTCGTTTTTCATAGTACCATACTACTAGTTTAATCCGTTCTTCGCACGAGTAGGCCACATCAAACTATATCAAATTAGAATGTTCAACATCCGGCTGCCGTCATTTTGATATTTCCTGCGTGTACAATCTTGAGCAAATTATGACAATTTATAAATAAATAAATAAAAACAATCTTTGGAACAAAATACTATCTAGTCCACAAACTGTATGCACAAACGCATGCAATAACACAATATTTACTTAATCACGAAACGAAATAATATACACTGTTACATAAACATGTTTGAAATATAAACTCAAACTTTCCCAAAGGACATAAATGAAATAATAGAACCTTTTAAAAAAGCATATTTAGTATTGAGCATCATAATTTCTTCAGAGAATAACGGTACCCCAAGCTATACCACCAGAATTTGTTTAGTTTGATTTTATGTCGCTCCTGGATATACGCTAATTTGACCTTCTATTTTTAATTGTATCTTCGAAACCGAATGGATCCACTTTAAGATAATCTTAATTTTTGTATCAGTTTTATTTTTAGACATTTTTATCTACCGTTACAAAGTTCAAGTTTTAAACAATTTAGAGAAAATTATTCTCTATTCGTTTAGGACATTTTTAAGCGTCTTCCTCCTCACACACAGTTGTTCAGCAGCTGATTTTTATATTTCAAGGTTTCCAACTTTTATGGTTATGCAGGATAGTCCTTTTACCAACTTTGAAAATTTAAGTTTTTTTTCCATACCGAAAAGTAGATTTTCTCATTCTTTTTGGAGAGATGTGCAGTTAATCTCACCCAGTTATCATATTCCCATTGAAATTGTAATACTTATTTGGTTATCTTACATGTTTTTTACGTGCCTACCAAATATAAACTTTCAACCACCTCGAAAGTAGTGTTCTATATTATATTAGTTGAAGGCTATACATTTTAAGGTCTTCAATTCCCTGGGGCTCACTTTTGTAATTCCATGTATTCAAACGTCATTTGACTATTCGGGAAAGTCTATTAATTTTCATGCCAAATTTTAATTTTCTCTCCTTCCCTGTCCCCTAAAGTGTAGATTTTATGGAGACCAATCCTCCCTTTTTTCCACGCCTTCATTTTGAAATTTAAGAATTTTCAGACCTTTATAGAGTTTGAGGTGGTTTTTATATCCGCTTGATAAATGTCAAATCATTCAACACCGTGAGAAATAATTTATTATTTTACTATTAGGATTTTTGAGAATACCTGTTTCACCAGCTCACTTTTAGAAATAACTTATATTTAACATTTATTATTTGTATATTTTTAATTATTCCTCTATAATCCCGACAAATTTAAATTCTCTACCTCAACTCATATTTTTTAAATTGTAATACCCCAACCCTATTCTCTATTACCTGGAGTCAAATTTTAAAATTCAAAATATTCAGACTTTCATAATTATACAACTATACAACTGTACAACTTTACAACTGTAGTGGTATACAACACTATAGTATAAACTTTATCTTTACAAGCCTGAAATTATCAGTTCTATTCCACACTGAAAAGTAGTTGTTTCCATTATTTTTTGTAAATTTTGAGCATCCCCAACCCACTTTTTACAATTCCCTTAGGGATTTTTTTTATTCTAATATTAATTTGGTTACCTGGAATTTTCTCTCTACCTGTCTACCAAATTTTAATTTTCTAACTCATCTCAAAGTTTTTACTGAAAGGTTTTTTGGTCATGTGTGTCATCTTATTTAAATTCATCAACACGCTGACATTTTACGACTCACATACATACACACATACCCATACATACTTGATACGTCCCTGTTGCACTGCTTGTAAGTGACATATCACTGCTGTTACACAGACAAGGAGGCAGCTACACTAAAAAGGGTGTATAAAGTAGGGCTATTAATAATTCCGGCAGAATCTTGAAGACCTTATCTCAGGAACTATCGAACATAGGATATATGTTCATATGGGATTTTTGTGTTGTTTTGAGTTCTACTATCCACACCCCAGTTACTCCCCACATAAATCAGAACCCCCTATACATATAATAAATACATAAATATATTTATATATATATATATATGTTTGTGTGTATGTGTGAGTATGTGAGCCATGAATATTAATAATATTAATTAAAAATGCAGTCCTTATATCGAGATCATATTGAGTTAATTTTTGTGACCATGTGTTTCATCGTTTCGGCATCAAGATTGATAAAATTTTATTTTAAATAAAAACCGTCTTAGTAATCAAATAAATATATTTTCTATAGCTCAACAATTTGACAATTTAAAAACATACTTTTAATTTAATAATAATTCAATATATCAGTGCTGATATGAATTTAATAAAAGGCCATTTTATTCGTCATCAGATAATGACGGGTTGACCTCTAAAAGTTCATTTAAGGGTTGACCTTTAAAAGTTAATATAACATGTCCACATCGTAAAATAAAGAAATAAAAATTCCAAGAATTTAGTTTGATCATATCATATCGGTTTAAACACCAGAAAGTGTTTTTGTATTATTATTTTCTATCATTTTATGATTCCTATTTCCGTTGCCAGTAATAAGAACTTTTTTTAGGAAGGCAGAAAAGGAGGCTAGGGGGATTTAGATTTAAGTATTTTTAGTTTGAGTAGGTTGGTTGGCATGGATTCATCTTGCACAACTTAGATTGACAGCAAGAATCGCCCTCCTCGCAGCCAGATCAATTCTGGCCATCTGAGAAAAAATAATTTGAAACGGAAACGACAATTTGTTTTTAGTTAAATATTTAACATGAACTTTCTAAACAAAGGTTGTTTGAAAATAAAATCTATTCATAATATAATTACTATTGTATGTCCCGGTGCAGAGGACAATCCAGAATCAAAACCCATGTTCAAATGTTATTTTAAACATAATATTTGATTTACGTTTGTGAGCTGCACATAATTTGAAAAACATATAAGTTTGCAATTTAAATAAATAATGTTTAACTATTTTTTTCGCTGGCCGTGTCCTAACTACACAAGGATTTCATCAAGGAAAAGTGTTTTGGAAGTTTAAATCCTCCTCAAAAATATTATAAATAATTTTTCCTTGTATATTCCTCTTCAAGGACAAGGTTTGTAGCTTATTGAAATCTTATAGAATTCTTAACATCAAAAACCCAATTATATTTGAAAAACGCATTTTTACCGCTTATATTTTTAAAACTGCCATGTATCTACCTATTGAGAGTTGGGTTTTGTTAGGTTGGGTAATATTGTTAGAATCAATGTGTCATAGTCAGTATTAATTTGGAAAATAAATAATAAGTGACGAAATTATAAGATTTTCATGAAACGATGAATAAAGGCACAAACACTGTTCTCCTGTTGTGTGATTTCAACACGTCATCGCAAGTAACTCCGCCCCTCCCTGTCCTTACACACATACACAACAGGTACGATCTTATTACCACCCGACCCGACTACTCGGATATTTACACTAATGGGATACACATGAGTAAAGTATGATTTAAAAGAAATATACCCGTGTTTAAGTGGAGAAACAATGGAAAAGCGTTAAAGAAAGCGCACCTAATTATTTTGGACACTAAATGCCACGTAGTTATAATCCCATAGACCAATAGTCGGTCTCCTAAAGCCTCTGAGACAAGAGTATTCTTGATGATAGAGTTACAGATCTATAGAATGAAATGAACGAGAGAAAAATAGAAGGTAAAAATAGACAATAATCTCCAGCATGAAGCAAGTTCATAAATCGACACGCAAGCATCTCGGATAAGTGACTGTAAAACATAAATGTTCCTTGGCAAGGAAGAAAGAGATTGTTTTAAGATATTACCAGTGTCACGTGCCAAAATGTTTTCACGACCAAGGATCATGAAAACAGTCGAAACATTAAACATTCCCTTGGCGTTACATTATTTTGCAAACGAGAGCTCTTTTTTTTTTTTCGTTTTTATTTCTTAAATTTTGTTTGGATGTATTATCAGTTATTTGCTTCATAACACTAAATTACATTCGATGACCACTCGCAATCCATATCATTTATTGTTTTTATTTACATGAAACACGTACTAAAGTATGACATTACTACTTTAGTATAAAGTATGCAAATAAACCTAGAGTATAATTAGGTGTATTTTAGCGGTTAATAGGTTTTAAGGTGTTGGTCAAACCATCAGTAGTAGGGTTAACAACTTTATGTAATTAATGATAGAAAAAATCTTAGCTATTTAATAGAACCCGTCCAAACTTTGGAATATAAAGTTTGGTTGTCACTGTTGCGAGGAAGAAGGTATCTTCTTTTTTGTCGGATAAATAGAAACAGCCTTCGTTAACGTATAAACAGTTTATTAACTATTTAACTCAAATACCTTGTGCCTAAATGTAGTCTAGCGTATATTATAAATGTGAAATAGCGTCAAAATACAACCACAACCTTTTCTGGCCATTTTTAAAACGCGCTCTACGTATTACTAAAATTCATTTGGGCTATATACATATTTTACACTAATTAATTATGGATGAGGACGGTAAAAATAGATGAAATACACCCGCATTTGCGTGGGTGAAGTGGGGAGATATTTTGAAGAAAACACCAAAGTGCAACCGACTGGAGCTCAAATTCCAACCTACCTATCACTGGCAAGCCAGAAGATGTGCTTTAGATTTAGTCCACATGACCTTAGTTGCAGACAAATGCTACAATTGGATTGATCCAAGGGTTAGGGCTGAGAAGGGCAGAGGAAGTACACTCTTATCAGTGTATATCTGGGATAGAAAAACTAAAATAACAACCCTTAGTAGGCCCAACCGAGATAGGACCCTGACCTTTTTCGTCAACGGTGACCTAATGCAATGCAGAGGCTTAGACCGCGTGGCTACCGATGCGTTTGAAGCTAATCCTAGCAGATTTACTATAGGAGAAATAATTGTTCAAACGGTAAGACAGCAACAGTTGCCTTTAATAAACTATGACATGCATAGTAAATTATGTTTCCTAAGTAATAATTTGAAAATATATTAATACATCTATAATAGTTAAATTCCCCCACCTCTCCTCTAACCCCCAATGTTATTTCGTACTTGTAAAGTAATTGAAGACATTTCTAGTTTAAAAATCACCCAAAATTGAAAAAATAATCTTACGAAACTACATGATTACGGATATGATTATACCATAATAGTAAAATACAGATAACCAAAATACCATCTTCAAAGCCCGTTATTGAAATAAAACTACAACAAAAGAAATATAGATAAAAAAAAGGACAAACACACATGAAAGAAAGACTCACCATTAGTGAGCAAAAGTAATAAAATACAGAGCCGAATAAACATACAATATTATATCACGTGGGAGAAGGGGAACGAAATGACAGTAATAACTTTAACTATCTGACACTGACATGTTGGTCTCACTTACGCCCTCCGCAAGACATGGCCGGGATATATATATATATTTTTTATAGCTTTGACCATTACGTATTATGCTGGAGAGAAGTGATGGTGAGCGAAAGAGGGAATGAACGAAACAACAAACGATCTTTCATAATATGCACCGAGGTATTTTTTTAACGTCCTCCTTAAATCATTGATGACAAGACCAAGGTAAACACAGTTTATGTATCACGCAAGTTTTCTTTCTTTCTTTCTTTCTTTCTTTCGCGCAGACAGGCCCACTGCGGGCAAAGAGCATCAAACTATATGGATGGATGTACGAATAGGAAGTTATCGTACAAGACAGTAGGTGAAGATATAAAATGGGGCGAAGATAAAAATATATCTCTTTGGTTAAAGAACTTTATTACTACCTACTTCCGCTGTGAGGACCACTAAAGTCTGCATGTCTCATGGTAAAAATAATTTTTGAGTGCGTTAAAAACGAGTACTTAAGGATGTAGGAGAACAATTGTTTAGGTCCGCACTTTCACCGTTTTTATAAAAACAAAATCTCTTTGGCCAAAATAAATAAAATACATCTTCAGTAAATACTTTAGTTTATTACACATGGTAATCTCAACAGTATTTCTTGAATACCTGTCATGTGATATTTGAACATAAGCTCTGAAATTATAACGTTTCTGACCCACTTCGGTGGACGCATTGTCTAAGGCGTTAATCTCGTAATAGACTAGAGATCGTGGTTCGATCCCGGTCGGGTGTACTGAAGGTGATTTTCCCTAAATGTGTTTTTTATCTCTCTCCCCATGCAAATGTGGATACACTTCCTCTAAATTAAACCTTACTCATCCATAGCCCATTAGCGTAATTAGTACATAAGCGTATAACCCGAGTGGATAGTAAGGGAAAAAGTGTTTGAACTTAAGCTCTCGTTTTCTTTCAGCCCATCTTATAGAATGGAACAAAAACGATCTTGTTTATTGTTGATTTTGAACAGGTCGTGAAGGGTGTAGCAGTTGTGTTTTATTAACGACGTATTAAGAATTGTCCGGGATGTCCGCATTTAAATAACACTAATGGGGTAGAAATGAGGAAGGCATCGTTTAGAGGAAATGTACCCAACCACATCTGCGTGGAGAAAGAGTTGGAAACCACTAAATAAAAACCAGCATAAGAACACCCGGACTATATTCGAACCGAGATCTCCCTGTCACCAGCAATCCAGTCTAACACGAGCTTGATGCGTTTGACCATGCGAGTATCAATGCGAGTATCAGTTGCTAAACGGGCTCCCTCGAATTGCGAAATAAAGTCTGTCAGCCCGTGCACATGAGTTTAGGAATAACCTGTAATCACATTTAACTTCTAGCCTCTAACTTAACATAGCCTAACCTAACCTAACATAACCTAACCTAACATAACATAACATAACCTAACCTAACCTAGCCTAACCTAGCCTAACCCAACCTAAACTAACATAACCTAACCTAACCTAATATAACCTAACCTAACATAACCTCAATTTTTAGCAAAGTCATTATAAATTTAATTTTTACTCCACATTTCGTGTAAGGGTATTTTTTACAACCTCAGATGAGTTGTTTCGCAATCCATGTGCACCCGCATTCGTTGCTCCACAATTCATATGTACCGTGTTAAAAAAAACTGTTATGTTAAGTATTTCTTTACGGAAAGCGATCTTCTCTACTCATCAAAGGGTAGTACCCGCTAGTTTTAATCTTGTTTGCTTTGTATTCAATGTTGCGGCTTTCTAATCTTCAATATTCATTTTAATTATTATTATTATTATTATTTAGCACCGCGTCTTACTACCCGTTCGGGTTATACGCTTAAGTACTAATTACGCTAATGGATTAGTAATTGGGAAGGTTGAATAGAGGAAGTGAACCCGCATTTGCGTGGAGGGAGAGTGGAAAACCATTTAGGAAAAACCACCCTCAGTTCACCCGACCGAGATTCGAACCTCGATCTCCCCGTCCTCGGCAGTCGGGCTCAACACGACTAGCACGTTAGCCAACTACGCCACCGAGGCGGGCCATTTTAATTAATTTAAATAATCGTATTAAGCATTATGCATTTTCATTATTATATTGTTACCTGTTTCGGTGGCCGCATGGTCTAAGCCGCAGGGGTCGGCTACCTACGGCACACTTGCCANATTCGAACCTCGATCTCCCCGTCCTCGGCAGTCGGGCTCAACACGACTAGCACGTTAGCCAACTACGCCACCGAGGCGGGCCATTTTAATTAATTTAAATAATCGTATTAAGCATTATGCATTTTCATTATTATAGTGTTACCTGTTTCGGTGGCCGCATGGTCTAAGCCGCAGGGGTCGGCTACCTACGGCACACTTGCCAAGAGTTGCACGCGGAACGATTTTCAATGACACGCTGAGCAATTTGAATAAAACTCATATAAAACCTTTATTTTTAATTAAAACCATTGATGTGAGTAGGCCTAATAATTTTAATAGTAGCATGTTTTATGTTTCAATAATTCAGTCGTTTTATTTAAAAATTTCAAAATAATGGATTCAGAACTTTAATTTTGTGAAACACATTTATAACAATTATTGTATTTATTCTGATTTATATTAAAATATTAAACATTCAAGAAACAATAGTTTTTAATTAAATCGATTCATAAAAATATGTTTGCATTTATATTTTAGAAAATCAACTTAAATTGGTGTTAATAGTAGGTTGTACTAGTTAACTAGTGTACAAATATAAACGATTTAGGTGGGCTTAGGTTGGTATGACACGCTGAGCGACTTTTCAATATTACCTCGACACAACACAACTAAAAGGTTGCCAACCCCTGGTCTAAGGTGTCAGTCTCGCAAAAGATTGGATTTCCTATGACGGGGAAATCGGGATTCAAATCCCGGTCGGTTGTACTTAGGGTGGCTTTTCCTAAATGGTTTTCAACCCTTCCTCCACGCAAATTCAGGAACACTTCCTATAAATTAAATCTTCCTCATCCCTCACTAGAGTAATTAGTACATTTGGGAATAACCTGAACGAATAGTAAGAGACAGCTATTCTCCGCCAAGTATTTCGCTACCGAAATTTATGATTGTCTTATCGTGTTAAGGGGGCCGACTATCGTATCCCTAAAACACGTTGCAGACGTCTAGAAATCCGTCGTTATTTAGGAGTTGGTGGATATTTTAAAGTATGGTTTAAGCCTAATTGGATGCGAAAGTTTTTACAGAATAAAAAACCTCATGTTTTAAGTTTGATCTAACAATGAAGAGGCCTAATGAATAAATCATTTTACAATAGTGGGTATTGATAAATAATGAGAGATAAACTAATTCAGTGAAAATTGAGTGAAGAAAGCCCACACGGTGTAGGTGAGTTGCGGCATAATCTTGAAATTGTGTACGAGTTGCGGCCCGGCTTTTTGAGAGACACGTACGAATTGCGGCCCACTCACTTGAGAAAAAGGTACGAGTTGCGTCGACCTAATTAGCAGTGTGCTTTCTACTATGCTGTCTTAAATTTCAGATAGAAACTAGCATCGTCTCTTGTCGACATCCCTCGTAATATACAAACTTCATTTCTTTTCATTCAATAGTTTTGGTAAAAATTTGAAGGTTTGTTAGGTTAGGTTAGGTTAGGTCAATAGAGTGGGCCACAATTCGTACGTGGCTCTAAAAATGTGGGACCGCAATTCAACTATCTCCTTAGAAGTAAACAACTTTTGCGGCCACAAATCACCTGCAGCCAGCCCACCTAGGGGAACAGGAAAGAAAGGTGGGAAGATTCCAATGCACTTAATGTGACGTATTATTTCTTCTGACTTCTATAGGCCTATTAGGAAAAAGTCACACACATTTTTTAACCATATTTTGATAGATAAGAATGGAGTAGATTAGTATTTTTATTCTGTTTTTCCATCTTTATTGATAAAGGAAATAATATCTAAACATAAAAACTTTGTGATTCAATGCGTATGTGATTGTTACTACAATAGAAGCCAGAAGAAAGGAATATGTCAAATTTACTCATTTTATTCTTCCCACATATTTTCATTTTTCCACAGGTGGGTTTTCTTCACTTAATCTTCAATTAATTAGCTTTACTTATTTTTATCAGTTTACATTATCGTAAAAAAATTTCAAATGTTCTAGTTTTTTAATCTATTTTTTTTAAAAAAAAAGCGAAATTATAACGTTCTCAACGACGTTTCAGGCGAAATGTCACAGTTCTGCAATCATAGTAAACGGTTAGAAAAATAGATCAAGCCTTCATAAAACAAATGAAGTAAATTTTTAACAGTGATACAACAGAACATTCAATTATAACTGAGTCCAACACCTTAGCTCAGTCGGTAGTATGTTTGTCTTCTGAGCTAAGGGTCCTTGGTCTGATTTCCAGCATGGCCAAAAAAATGTATATTTGGGGAATTGCGGATTTCCCCTTTCACATTAATGACTTAACGGCCCGGGAATGGACGTTGAGTCTGTTCTAGATTTAAGTTAATTTATAAGTCGTGTGCTGATATAATAAGTTGGTTTCGAAAGTGCACGTTACATCTCAAATAAATTTAAAAAATCTTTTATAACTGAGGATTTTTTTTGGTCCTAGCTCTTAAATGTTCTATCATTAACCAGGTTTAAGAAGAAACTGACTATGTTTTAGGCGTACGTGTCTTATGTCTTATTTATGATCAAGTTCGCTTTTCCCACGACGTACGTGTGTTGCGGAGAAGACGTTACGTGCTACACACGTATGATCGCGGTGTCAATCTGCACGCCATGGGCTGAGATAAGCCTTGGACCGCGGCGGAGAACATTGGGGTGTTAAAAGTTCAGTTCACCCACGCCGACCTACTTTTGGTTCGGATGTCCATCGGGACAAATTTTGTGTCTTCCCTTGGTAGGAAAGAAGCTGAGGTATGAATGAAGTGTGGTTCCAGGTTCTAACAGCTCCTCTTGTGTTAAAACGTGCTAATAATAATAGTAATAATAGTTTATGGAAGAGCGGGTACGTTCAAGTTAGTATTTTAAGTTACCGTTATTAGGCCTAAGGGCTAGTTTCATAGTCAGATTTAGAACGCCTAAAGTACGAGTCGATACTAAATACAGGACGACACCTACCTAGAACAAAATGGAATGGGCCAGTTTCGCATATGAAACTGGCCCATTCCATTCAATTTCAAATTCAGTGAAAGTCACAACAATTTAAGAGATGATGGAAGTCGCACAAAAATAAGATAAAAGTCACCACAATTTAATACAGGCTGGAGTTCACCACAATGTTCCGGGGCTACCCTGTCAGCCAGACGTGTCAAGAGAACAGTTGTTGCATATCCCAAACAGATGCATCTCTGTCCCCTTGTCTGACGAGCGCTCTCCGTCCGACACAAATTAGATCGCGTGTACGTGCCCAGAGCCACATTCCATGCTGGACCTCCCACTTACAAGATGTTCCCCAACAACTCTCTAAACTCTTCCACTTTTATTAGCCTCACTTTAGACGCGAAAAAAACCCAATGTCATAAAACACATCTACACGGTTTCATTTAGATTTAGTCCCTCCCTCTCACAGATGTCCTCTTTGTCTTTCTCTAGCTTCGCTGAACATTTCATTTATCAAGTCATTTTGAATCGTGTCTTACTACCGTCCGCGATATCCACATTTAATCAGGGTAGGAATGAGTACGGTATAATATTAGATGTAAGAGAATAGTTAAAATGTAAAGGTGCCAAGTGAATTAACTTAAACTAATACACCATTATAGCTAACACCTGAACTGGCGGACACGCGGGCTGGATGTCAGGCTCTTCTAGTCTGGTTGGTTGGTGACGGGAAGGTCAAGGTACGAATCCCAGACAGATGTAAAGAGGTTTTTATTTCTCAAAATTATTTTCTCACGCAAGTGCAGTTCCTCTAAATTCTACCTTCCTCATTTCTACCCAATAGGGTGTGATACAATATGTATAAGTTTAAACCTTGGCTCAGTCGGTTACGTGACTACCTACTGAGCTAAGGGTCCCGGGCTCAATTCCTGGTATGGCCAAAATTTGTATCATTGGTGAAATGTAGGTTTCCCCTTTCACGGTGATGAATTAATGTCCGGGAGCTCGATGTTGTATCTATTCTAGATTTAAGTTAGTTTTTAAGTCGTGTACTGATAAAATAAGTCGTTTCAGAAAGTGCACGCTAAATACTTCAAATAATAGAAAGTTAAATATAATATATATTGTTAGAAAGTCGTAACACCAAATACAAACAAATAAAACTAAGACAAACGGAAATTACCTTCTTATTAGCTGAAATAATCTCTTTCGTGTTGAAATAATTTCGATTAAAAATATAGCTATTTGTGCCTATCCATGGATGGATGTAGCGGGCAAGAGAAAAAGCCAATGTTTTTGCAGTCTTTATATTAAAACTTTTTTTGGTTAAAATAAATATCACCGCAGTACACATACAGTTTAATCTTCTTCACATGGTGAGATCAACAGTTGTTGAATATCTTTCAAGAGTGTCCTGACATTTAATGACAACATTTTCTCTTCATTTAAAATGTTTGTCGTCTAATGCCGGTGTGTTCATTACATGTATTCAACAACTGTTGATATCACCTTGTGAAGAAAATTAAACTCTTATGTTTGAACTGAAGCAAAATTTTATTTATTTTGACCAACAAAGTGTTTTGATATAAAAATAAATGGTACGGCACACCGCACAGACTTTCTCTCTCTTTCTATAAACTCGTAAGATTTCTGAACGGAATA
>CABFWB010002519.1:0-28657 GCA_902151455.1 Timema bartmani
TTAGGCCAAATGACTTTTGGTTTCATTTTTAGGCCAAATGCCTCTAGGCCAAATGATTTTAGGCCAACTGCCGCGTCCCCCCCATATCTTCTGTATAAAATTATTGATAGATTAAACCATTCATTAATTTTTTTATCAAACACAAAAAATAACCAAACTCCTAATTCTTTGAACATTAGTAAATCCCTGACACTATAACTATGATATTCTGAAAATTGAAAAATGACACTTGGACACGGGAATCGAACCCAGGTGTCATTTTTTTTTCAATTTTCAGAATATGATATCTAGATGGAGTGAATCCTCACTAAAAGCATATATAATAGCTTTGTTTATTTGATTCTTACTATATCTATGGCAAATATTGTCCAAAATAATAAAATGATTAACTTATTTGTGATGAGGGTCATACAATGAACTAAATGTGTATTTTGATTTGGTTGAAATCTGTTTGAAACGTTTTTCCTATTGATCGAGTTTCGACACTCTCCTCGTATATTTTAAAATTCTTTAGTCCGGTTTCAGCAAAAAAGTTTTTTTTATTGGCATCCATTCAAATGTCACCGTGTTGATCTACCTTAAGCTATGACTGAATGTTATGGAATATTTTTTCTCCCACTGTGTTTTTCCATTCTCCTTTTAGAAAAACTGTAACGCAGTAACTTGTAGTTAATGCTTCTCTAGTAGTGGTTTAAGTATTTTAAGTTCTTTCGTTTTAACACAAGTGTTATGAATGACTTCATCTATGAACTAGGGATAAGAACCGTAGTTTTAAATGAAATGCAGGCGTAATTATTGTGGTGAGGTGATTGGGAATACCACATTAGAAATACCAGCCCCTGTTAACAAAAAAAAAAAAGTACGGAACTCCATACGGACTTTCTCGCTCTATTGTTTAAAAATGGAGATATTTACTCAAAGTCATAATATATGTGAAAAAAATAACACACTAACAAACCCAAGAATAAATTTCACTATACTTACGTTAGAAATTTTTTGAGTCCCGGTTTTAGATTTTATAATTCTATTTATAAAGAATTATGTCCTCGTTTGTATGTTTGGACCAATAAAAAAGATCGATATTGGGTCCATAATGGTCAACACTTCGTATTAAAATTTCGACTTCCGGTTAAAATTTTAACATTTTATTAGGTGTTGCACATTTTCAGGTCATTGCAATGCTATTAAATTACTCGTTTATAAATTTTAGCCAATAAAAAATGTATTTATTGACTTGAGTCTAAAATGAAGGAGATAGTGTGTGTAGAGATTGTTGTAAAAACATTTATCCTAAAAGGTTAAAGGAAAAATAACACAAACTTTTTGAGAGACTTACTTGTATTTGATTACTCTATGGTAATATATAATTATTGCATTAAAACTTAATTTATATCTCTCCATAACTAAAGCTCACAAAATTGTATTCCTATATTGCCAATATCTCAGAAACTATGGATTTTATAAAAATATATTTCATGGAAAAGATTGTATTTTTAATAGTACTACAATTTTGCAATGATAAGTTATTTGATACGAGCTTTAATCCAAATCGTTAGAGCCGATTTTGAGAAAATCGATTTTCTCTTTTTGTTTTTTACTAAACTACTCTTAATTTTAGGGTTAAACAGGCACACAGACAGACGTCATTGCAAAAAAAACACTTTTTAGGGTTTGGGGGGTAATGATACGTCGACATCCATCAACGTTTCGGGATAGATTTTTTTTACGGTCGCAATACTTTACCTTTAGTTTTCGAAAAGTTAATATAAATATATTTGCGTATAGCTTGAAAGTTATTGGTTTTATAAAAATATGTTTCAAATAAAATATTTGTATTATAAATAGCGCTCTACATATTTGCAATGATAAGTAATTTCATATCTCAATAGTTTGGTAGATATGATAAAAAATTGGAATTTACCCTTAAAGTCATGGTGCTGAAATAATGAGCGTAGCCATTTTATTTGTAATATATATATAAATGTTTTGAAATGAAATTTAATCAAAATCGTTAGAGCCGATATTGAGTAAATTGATTTTTAGCTTTTTTCCCTTCAGTAAACTACCCTTAGTTTTAGGGTTAGACATCCAATTCCAAAAGCCTCTTGGGGCAACCTTATGAAAACTCTAGATACCAAGTTTCAGCCCGATTAGTAAAATAGTTTAGGCTCTAGTTGGAGGTACAGACAGACATACAGACAGACAGACGGAGATTCAAAACCACTTTTTTGGATTCATGGGGTCATGAAGAGTCTAGATTCATCAAAATCTCGAGTTCGATTATTTTGACGATCACAATACTTTCTCTACCTGTAAGATAGCGAGAAAGTAAAAAGTTTAGAACTATGCTATGCCCGTCACTGGTAATCTATTCTGTGTCAAACCTAACGCCTTACATTGCGTGTCCACCAATGCAATTTTTATTTGGGCGGGGAAAAAATTTGGAAACCATTAAGAACAAAAAACTCTCGTACCCCCAGCAGAGATTTGAATTTCGACCTCCCCGTCACCGAAAAGCTAAACTGGCCGAGCCTAACATCAAGGTGGCCGCCTCGGTAAGTGATAAAGTATCAGATTCTGTCAGGCCACAAGGATAAAGATACAACGATCTATATCATTTCCTGGAACTACCTCCCTATAATATCTAAGCTTTTATTCCCTTTCATCTTTCACCTACAACCACCCTTTACCATGTCAATAAGAAAGAAGAGAAAAAAATTACGAAACTTCTTATCTCAAGGTAAAGAAGAAAGCTCACTGCTAGTTCTCAAATATCTTAAAATTTTCTCTTGTGAGCTTATAAAAAAATCACTGTATTTGTTTTTGTAACGCTTAATCTAGAGCCCTTTTTCATCAAGTCTCTTCTAATAGCTCTGAAAATATCCCTAAAATTCGTTGAAAATGAGCTTATAACATATTTTCACACATTTTTTATGCTAATTAAACTCCAAATATAGGCTCTTTAAGGAAAAAGAGCCTTGTTGGAATCGTTTGACTTCATTTTGGTGTTAACTATATTATGAGACCCGCCTCGGTGGCGTAGTTGGCTAACGTGCCAGTCGTGTTGAGCTCGACCACCGAGGACGGGGAGATCGAGGTTCGAATCTCGGTCGGGTGAACTGGGGGTGGTTTTTCCTGAATGGTTTTCCACTCTCCCTCTACGCAAATGCGGGTTCACTTCCTCTAAATTCAACCTTCCTAATTCCTAATACATTAGTGTAATTAGTACTTAAGCGTATAACCTGAACGGGTAGTAAGACGCGGTGCTAAATAATAATAATAATAATATATTATGAAAAATTGCGCCGTAGAAATAAATATTGCCTTGCAGCTGAACGTCAGCACAGCAATTTCTAGCTTAGCGAGGCAGCCCCCCTTATGGGTCATGTTGAGGGGAAATAAGGAGAATGGTAGGGTACCTTGATCCTTAGTAAATTAACCTGGAGGATCATTCGTGCTGCTGAAACGAGAAACGTTAGGATGACCTACCGCCACAAGGCGTGAGGTTAGTCCCGCGCATGCGTGCAACCACTGGTACTACCAAACTTATCATAAGGACTGACGTCATGAATCGTAAATACGGGAAAATAACTTACATTCTTGTTTTGTTGACAAAGAAGTTTTTAGACATTGGCTTCCCAGGTAGATAAATATATAATTCATTAGTAAGCAAATTACATGGACCTCCTTGACTCGCTGAATCAGTCCCACACGAATGTATACATATTATTATGAATCTCCATTATTTTTTTCGAGATTATTAAAATGTTTTACGTAGCTTTGGAGCATTCACAATTTCACAAAAAATAAATAAATGTAAGCTTGAAATAATAATTACAATATTTAAATATAGCTTAGTTTTAAAAGCAAATATTTGAGCAAAACATATCATTTAAATAAAAATACACTGAAAAAACTTATTTAATATATTTTAAAAATCTTAAAATAAGTTATGTTGAAAGTACATTTAGCATAACGTCTATTAACAATTTAACCTTTGGGCTAAAGAAGAGATGCTTATGTCTGCTAAGGAAATATTTTGCAAAAACTAGAATAGCTTAAAAATAATAAACGTATGATTTAAACATTATTATTAATATAATAAAATATACACACAAGAGCATGGTGAGTGTGGTTTGAATGAGAGAGCTATGAAATGCATGTGGGAAAACTCGTATGGACAGAATCAGTAATGGTTGGGTGCTGAAGAAATGATGTTTGAAAGGGAATCTTATAGGTCAATGTGAAAGAAGCATCCTACGTTAGTTTGGGCACGTTAAGAGGATGAGAGTGGCGAAGTAAATATATGAAGGTAGAGTGTGTGGATCAAAAGGAAGGGGTAGGCCATGTAAGATGTGACTAAATGTCGTAGATGAATGTGTGGAAAAGAGAAACGTTTTGAGTTTTAAGAGTGAAAGAGCATGCATGACTTTGTGTATAGATGTTGTTGAAGCGAAGGGAGTATGCAAGGATAGGGAAGTGTGGAGAAAGTTAGCGAGGATGGATTAAGTACGGAGTTTTTATTTTAACTAAATGCACTGTTTCTGCCTACCACCTTAAGGGAACGGCCTGATTAGGTATGTAAGTAGAAAATGTAGGTTATTAGAACAATGACATCAAAAGGTATTAGATTATTTAATTTATTTAAGCATCATAAACCTTTGCTGAGTGTGTATGGAAAGGCAAATACTATTTGAAAGGATTAATTTTTTTATAAGTTTTTCATCATTCAGATGACAATTATAATCAACAAATGCTAGAACACTTTGCTTGCTAGATCCATTGATAAGATGATACTCAACAGTTACTCAGGACCTGAGGTCCATAATATACTCTAATAAAGAATTCCTAATCTATTAGTTTCGTCCATATGCTGTAAAAAGGACTGGCCTTGACACTGGTAGGCATTCTTTCTCCACCACAAGACTTTGTTAAAGTATGGAAGGGAAGGTATGGAATTGTGTGCATATGGATTTGTGCTCCACGTCTTACTACCTGTCCGGGATATCCACATATTTACACTAATGTGGTAGTGATGAGGACGGTAGAATAGTACCATGCTACACGTCTTACTACCTGTCCAGGATATCCACATATTTACACTAATGTTGTAGTGATGAG
Source organism: Timema bartmani (assembly GCA_902151455.1). Taxonomy (NCBI): domain Eukaryota; kingdom Metazoa; phylum Arthropoda; class Insecta; order Phasmatodea; family Timematidae; genus Timema; species Timema bartmani. The sequence goes on from CABFWB010002519.1 coordinate 5,122, forward strand.
GAAGGTAGAATAGTACTGTGCTCCACATCTTACTACCTGTCCAGGATATCCACATATTTACACTAATGTGGTAGTGATGAGGACGGTAGAATAGTACCATGCTCCACGTCTTACTACACCTGTCCGAGATATCCACATATTTACACTAATGTTGTAGAGGTGAGGAAGGTAAAATAATACCGTGCTACATGTCTTACTACCCGTCCGGGATATCCACATATTTACACTAATGGGGTAGAGATGAGGAAGGTAGAATAGTACCGTGCTACACGTCTTACTACCTGTCCAGGTTATCCACATATTTACACTAATGGGGTAGAGATGAGGAAGGTAGAATAGTACCGTGCTACACGTCTTACTACCCGTCCGGTATATCCACATATTTACACTAATGTGGTAGTGATGAGGAAGGTAGAATAGTACCGTGCTCCACGTCTTACTACCCGTCCGGAATATTTACAGCAATTGGGTAGGAATAAATAAGGTAGAATTCGGAGAAAATTTGCACTAATTTGCGTGAAAAATTAGTGGAAAACCATTTATTTGAAAACACCTTCAGTATTAGTGACCTCTCCAACAAACCAGACCAGACGAGACTGGTGCCTTAGTCTGCTTTCCCAATGCTGTGGGTAATCTACATTTACATGTTAGTCAAACTTAACGGGAAAATTAAACACATTTATAAAATGCGCACCTAATACAAACTTTTTAAGGTGGGTGGAAGTAAATGCGGCTTAAAGTCAGTAATTTTGTAGTTCTTAAAACATTTTTGGTTTAAACAAATAAATTGTTTACTCAGTAGACACATTTAGTTAAAGCTTCTATGCATAGTAATCTCAACAATTCTTGAATATCTGTCAAGACGCTACTCTCACAGTAGACTAGATTGCTGATGATGGGGAGGTCGAGGTTCGAATGTCAGTCGGTATGTACTGAGGGGGGATTTTCCCAAAATGGTTTTCCACTCTCCATCCACGCAAATGTGAGTACACTTCTTCTAAAAACCTTCGTAATTTCTAAGACAACTAGTACATTAGCTTATATCCCAAACGGGTAGTAAGTCACGGTGCTAAAAAAAAAAGTAAGTCAAAGTTGTCCAGGCAAAATAGTACAATGAATGTGTAAACTCGTCAGTGTAAGAGGGGAAATGCTATTAGCACATATACACGAGTTCTCACAGGAAGAATTACTCATTTCCTTCCTTTTCATAGTTTGGCGTCTAAAGGCCGGTATTTTGACTACCGCATAAATATTGCTATCGGGAGGTTAAATTTAACTACCAGATAAAAGTTATCATTCACCTTAATATTTTACGCGTATTATGAACTGAATTTATCTGACGGATTGCTATCTGAAGGATAAATATATTTTTATGCAGAAAAGGCTAGGTTAGTACTGTTTTTACTGGTGCGCGCATGCGTATAAGCCCTGCAGATACCGCTACAACCTAGCGAGTGGTGACAACACTAAACATTTGTTAAATAATGGCGGCTAAACGAGTGCGAGGAAACAGATGGCCTCACGTGGGCGCAGAAGCTAAGTTGTTTTGCAAGTATTAATCTCGGTATCTGCCAAAATGAGGGCAATAGTTGGATACAACGTTTACAAAACTTCATTTATTGTACTCAAATTTAAATAATTTGTTCTTATACAACTATAACTCTACAAATAGTTTGTCAGTTTATATAAAAGTGTGAATTAAATGTTCTAACTTTACATAGTTAGAGCCCGGGCCTGTGCTTATAAACGCGTGAACCAAGATTTTAACCTAAAAACAGATTCTGAAAGGCGAAACCTCATTAAAAACAACGCGTCACTATGGCAACAAACATTTTAACTTCCAGATAAAAGTCATCAGGTACTTAAACCTCCTGATAAATACATTTTATCTGGCAGATAAATGGTATCTAGCAGTCATAAGAAGCACTTTGAACTTATCCACCAGATATACATATTTATCTACCAGATTAATATTTATTCAGGAGTCATGAGACCGGCCCTTAGTGTGTTAACATTTAGAGTGCTTACGTGGGTCAAGTTAAGATGCAACCCGCAAAATAGCTTCTAATTCGCCAAGTAGGTGACGTCATAAGGTCTAAAAAATCGGCCGGTGTTTAGTGATAAGCTCTTAAGAAGATGAGCCAGTTGTTTTCTATGGGAGGTCAAGTCTCCTGTGAATCAAAACTTGAAACAGTCCAATAAAACATGCTCCCCTTGGACCCATTCATATTCATAATAAACACAAAATTTCCCCATGAACCTGAAAAGGGCCTCATTCTAGTGTCGATACGTAGGTCTCACGAAAGAACATCTCACCTTGTGTGGGTTGGCGATCACCCTGTTATAAGTTGTCGGACCGGTGTTTCTGCAAGTCTCCCATTTCTCGTCCCGTGACGATAAAAACCGGAAACTTTAATTTTAGACGATAAATCTATAATTATACAGGTTTTAGTCTTGCTTGCCACTTTTGTGGAAATCTTCTGAGTATATAACCGGGAATTTCGGTCGGAACGACGTCTTTTTTAGACATCGTAGGGTATTCTAACAAACATATTGAGAACGACGTTTATGACCAGGGCCCGGGTTTTGATGACCTAAAAATGATAAAAAAAAAATATCTATAAAATTAACTAAAAATTCTAAAAATGAGCTTCAAATATTTTTAAAAAATTGTAAAATTGTAAGATTGTTAAATGTATTGATAAGCCTTTAACAGTCTGCTGAATATAGTATTGACTTACAGATATCTGCTTCAGAAGTAAAAGCTACCCCTCCCAAACGCAACCTTTTCCGCCTTAGTTTAAGTCTCACCAGGAATGTGTATTTTAAAGCCTTACAGGCAAAGAGGATACAAAGTTTATGACTTACTACATTATCTTCTTATTTTGACAACTGTGTATTGAAAAATAATTTTGAGAATTTATACATTTATAAAATATTTATATAGTATTTAAAATATACTTATCCATCATAAGTCCCATAAAATGTCTCAAAAATTCCTAAAAATTCCTTAAAAATTCATAAAAATTACTCATAAATGACATATACATTATTCATTTTCACAACAAGTGGATCATTAATAGGATTATTGAGGCTTACTTATGAGCATTTTATGTGACAACAAAAAAGAAATAAAGACAATTCATCAAAAGCCGGACTCTGTTAATGATCAACTTAGTCCGTGGTAAAGATAATCACCATTAGATGAAGAAGTGTATGGTCCGTTTGAAAGAACAAGGCTAACCGTAACAAAAAGTGGGGGGGAGTCAAAGGTGCGATGATTTGCTATCTAACTTGCTGCAACCCAACCCAACCTCTACTCATTTCCACCTCCTGTTTCACCGAGCCCTGTTCTTGCATTCCAGTTTATGTCCCAAATAATTTCCTAAGGATCTGAAACAATTGCAGGATTCTAAAAAGTTTTGTTCTAGAAAAATGCTTAGGCTTTGTTCGCATTTATTGAGGTCTTCCTTCAAACACCAGTATGGTGGTGGTGGTGGTGGGCGTGGTGTGGTGTGGTGTACACCTAATATCATTGCTGAAGGAACTGCAGTTCTTATTGATAAAAGCTCTATCTTCGCTCTCTTTCAGTCAACTGTCTCTAAATTTCTCCCCTTTCAGTTATGTGCTGGGGTAAGAAGAAGGAGGTACTGACAATCTCGACTAACCAGCGTTGCAAAACTTGTTTTATATTTGAGTAGAGATTGACCACACAAAAATTAGAGAATGACAACAATGTTTCCCAATAGTAAACATGCAGTTCCCTCAGCGATAATATACAGTGTTGTTAAATGTAATCTACGTTATTTGATGGACATTCTCAATCCGGCAGACTATCAGATGATGCAGGTGGAATTTGACAGCTAACCGCACCATCCGTTTCCCGTTTTTAGAATTCACAATGAGTATTGCATACAAAAACCATTTTGAAATTATGAAGTTATATGTTTATTAACCTTAGATTTTTCTCTGAAATAAAAATTATTGGATTTCTCTTAGTAATATTAATATTTTCCAATTATTAGGAGATCTCCTTTCGTAGACACTATAGGCCACCCCATTCTTAAATCGCAGTACAAGCTCTTATGGACACTTGCATCTCTTTACAACCCATTGCTTTCAGCGTAAGTGCTGTCCATTTTCTAACCAGCGGGGTTGACATTTTTTAGAGTAAAGATGAACATATTTATTTCTATGAAAATATCATGCTATTATATTTAACATTCAGTGATGCATAGAGTGAAAGCAATTTTAGCTAAAATCAATTAATTAAACCACTTTGTTTTTTACTGAATATGAAAATTCAAATTTTTTCTCAGTTTCATGATTTTTCAAATATATCACACTATAAGTCTCGTTTAAAATGTGTGGGAAAGCCAATAATTTTATGGTGGTGGTAATAGTAGTCATGAAAAACGCTTTCAAAGTCTGAAATGGATATCTTACGCACGAGAGTTATAAAAAAATTAAATCATATTATTATCCTTGAAATATTCAGAGTAAAACACGAATAAGTTATTTTGATAGAAACTTTTTTTATTTTTATTTTACATGGGTATGTTAATCGAAAGATATTATATTAATAGTTCAATTTTTTATTTTTTTTTAAAAAACAACACAACTAGTAGCCAATAATACCTTCTCCTTATGTGTGGTGGTGTTTTGAAGATGCAGAGTGTGAAACGTGATTTACATACTTTTTTGTTAACGTATGGCATATATGACCGGAAGGGACGAGACATACAGGTTCTGTTGCCTGATGTGGGAACTAATAGCCGCTCTGGTGGCACAGAATGTTGCCTATGGTACACCATAGGAGGTAATTACACACTGCTCAGACATGAAGAGCACAGACTTATTAGACAGTTGTGAGATTGAATACTGAAGAGGCCTGTTCATCAAATTTACATTAAAAATAATAATATTGGCTTAACGTAAAAAGTTTAATAAATTTTACAATCATTTGGAAATAAATATACCTATTTGTTTGTGAATTTCAATGGGCTGGATTTTGTTGCAATTGCCAAGACAATGTTAAATATTTGAAAATATATTTAATATGCAACAATAGTTTATTATATCTTAATATACTTTCCGGTTGAATAAACCAGCTACCCACAGCGGTGGCCGATCGGTCTAAGGCGTTATACGCTCATTACACTTCACTAACTCCAGTAATCGGGGGTTTAAATCCTGGCCTAATTCACTGGCATGAATCTAAAACCTCCCCACAGTTGGTAGCGCGTGTTTTAACTGAACTAGAGGTCCTGGGGTTCCATTCCCGAAATTGCCAATGATTTTTATTGATAGCCTTTCTAATGGGGACTGAATGCTGTAGTTATTTTGTAGAGCCTATTAGGCCAGTTGGTAAGTCATGTGTCGATTATATAGAAGTGTACTCGAAAAGTGCACGTAATATACACCCAATTGAAATATATTTATATCGTGGAGTTGGTTTAGTCAAGTAAATTTTCTATATCTCCAGGCAATTACCGGTGTGCTTTCTATAAGAAGTCATTCTCATATCAATAGTTTAGGAAGCTGATAGCCTAAATATAGGAGCCAAACATGTAAATACACATAGATTCCTGTTGATCTTGGCAGAAATGAATCCCCTACTGATAACAGCCCTGTTCAGCTTAGCAAAAATGAATCCCCCTACTGATAAAAACCCTGTTGAGCTTAGCAGCAATGACTACCCCTACTGATAACAGAATTGTTGAGCTTAACTGCAATGAATCCCCTCTACTGATAGCAACCCTGTTGAGATTAGCAGCAATGAATTCCCTACTGATAACAGCTCTGTTGAGCTTAACTGCAATGAATCCGCTACTTATAACAGCTCTGTTGAGTTTAGCCGCAATGAATCCCCTACTTATAATAGACCTGTTGAGCTTAGCATCAAGGAATCCCCCTACTGATAACAGCCCTGTTGAGCTTAGCATCAAGGAATCCCCCTATTGATAACAGCCCTGTTGAGCTTAGTATCAAAGAATTCCCCCTACTGGTAACAGTTGGTAACGTGAACTAAAGCTCTCTTGGAAAGGCAAATTACAGCAATTTGATTTTTTTTTCAAATAAATCTGTATACCAGTCGTTAGCTCAATAAGTGCTGTGTTTCGGTCATTAGTTTGGTGCAGGTCTACATGTTGTTTAGGGGTTTAATCGATATTTTAATCGAACGTTTGTTCTGTTATGATCTATTTATTCCTTAATTTTATTTATAATTTATTTTACGATATATTAATTGTATCATCTATTATTTAGACACAGCGTGCTGTGTTTTTTTAAAAGCTATTTATTATGGAAACGTTAACAAGAAAAATACGTAGCTTTGATAAGATGAGAAGCAAAGAACGTCTAATAGTAATGGACGTTGTAATTATTTTACTAAGACAATGAATGTCATCAACGCAGTCAGGGATACGTGTCAAGCCACGAGATGTTCAAAAAGAACCATTTATGCATTGAGGAAAAACAACCCGCTTTGGTGGCCGCATGGTCTAAGGCGTTACTATCGCAGTAGAATAGACTGCTGATGACGGTAAGATCGAAGTTTGAATCGCAGTTGAGTGTACTGAGGGTAGTTTTTACCAAATGGTTTTCCACTCTCCCTTGCCGTAAATGCAGGTACACTTCCTATACATATAACATTCTTCATCCCTAAAGCTTTTAGCGTAACTGATACATAAGCGTATAACCCGAACGGTAAATAAGACACGATGCTAAGCAATAGGGGAACAAAAAAGTGGTGCTTTGCAAACGACTTAAAAAAAATAGAGAGAGAGAAAAGGCAAACAAATAAATTCAAGAAAGAACACATACTACGGTATCGTACAAAGTGGCGTGCGTCGTCTTATCCAATCGTTGTTGTTCTACAATGCGCCGCCTAATATTATGAATATTATTTTAGTGGAGGTAAACGCAGATAACATACTCCTGTGTTTCTCTAGAACCACTTTATATGTATTTTTGCAGGATATGGGTTTTAAGTATTAACAGAGAGGTAACAAAAGAATTTTCATTGAAAAGGATGACATTATTAGTTATTATTATTATTAGTCTGGGCTATATCATTGGTGGCCCAATTTGTGGAGATATCAGCCAGTACTAATGTGCCGTTGCCCAAGGGACGCCCAGATGTACTAATCGTACATCCTTTCCGTGGAGGCTCTTTCCATGTCCCGATGAGATGAGGTCATGTTGAAAGCAAGTATTATTTACACGTACGTGTATTGGGTAAATGTTGGAAATAGTATCCAAGGAGTGGAAGGAACCTACCATAAAGAGGTCTATACAAGAATTTCTTGAAGGATTAAGCACGAGACTTAAGCCTCTGGAAATGATATTGATTTTATTGGAGGTGCTGAGCTCACGTTTTGGTGCAAAAAAACCCCTACAACACAGCAGATCCTTATGATGAAATGTACGGTGCCGTTTATGAAAATCTGTTTTCAAATCACCTACTATCTGATATACTTGAAGGGGCTGTTATTTTAGTTGAGAATTCAGCCTATCACAGCAGAAGGTGTTAAGCTATCCCATCCAAATAATGGCTGAGTGGTTTGCTCGAAAGAACATTGATGTGGACGATGAAATTTTGAAACGGAAAATGTTGTATTTGGTTTCGAAACACAGATAGAGATTTGAAAATTACAAGGTGATCAAAATGGTGGTGGTGTCTCGTCAAGTCATTCGTTTGCCAGCCTACCATTGAGAACTTAACCATATATATATGGTATAGGCTAAAGTAATTTTTTTTATCAAAATGAACAATGTTTCTTTTGATGTTAAAGACATGAGGCCTTTAATATCTGCCACAGGTGAAAAGGTTTCTGTGGAAAACTGATTCAATCTAATTAAATCCCTCTAAGAAGGTTGAAAATGGCACAAGGAGAGCTGAAGAGTTACAGGATAGTGATGAGCAGGTTTTAATAAGATTTAATTCGTCATCATCATCCACTGTGTCATCTCCTCTACTTGCTTAATCTTAATCTTAATGATGGAAGGAGCAGGTAACAGAAAGTATGAAAGTGAAAGAAGAAGAATGAATGCAATTAATGGAGGAAGAATGGTGGAAGGATAAAAGAAGGGGAGGTATTTTACTAATTTGACCCGGATACAGGCTGGAAATAATTTATGATAATGATGATGATTTCAGTCAAAGAAACACTCCCTTCTTTTGGTGGGTTACAGTTCGATTATTTCTTTTATGTCATGTATAAAGAGCTCGATGTTTTATAGACTCTGAACTGCAAATTATACTCGGGTCATAAGAAGTGGCACTAGATGCTATATTGTTGTACCACAACCAACAAGGTACGCAGGACTCTTAAAGAGTTATTTGATACGCATATCCAAGCCCCCTCGTAAAATTAACAAGCTTATACAGACGGCATCATAAAACCCGACCCTGAATTAACAGGAACTCTGTTTTTGATAGTAATTAAATAGCCGACGATTTCACACGACTATTGCCGATTCTACCTTAAGGGGCTTGCCTTGGGATACGATAAATTTTCACGCAAACGTTCAGCTCCAACAACGCAATATTTAATTCTACGATACGATATTTTAAAATAAGGTTAACGCCAAAATAAGTTTGAAAGCTTCCAAGAGGGCTCTCTTTTCTTAACAACCCTATATTTCAAGTTTTATAAATAGAAAAAATGTTTGAAACTGAAAATATGACACTAGCTCCTTTTCAACGAATTTTTAACCATATTCGCAGAGCCATGAGACCAGACTTGATGAAAACGGGCTCTAGATTAAGCCATCCAATAACAAATGAAGTAATATTTTAATAGTCTCGCAACAGAAAATCTTAAGATATTTGAGAACTAGCAGCGAGCTTTCCTCTTTACCTTGAGATAAGTAGTCTCTTAGTTTTCTTTCCTCTCTTTCTTATTGACATGGCAAAGTGTAGTTGTAGCTGAGGGGCAAGAGGGAGTATAAGCTTATAAAAAAAAGGAGAAGTAGTTTCATAAGGTGACACATACATATATTCAGGGCCGCCGCAAGGGGCGGGCAAAGCGGGCAGCCACCCAAGGCGCCAAGCTTGAGGGTACGCCGTGTTACTGATAATATATTAAAAAATATAAATAAAACCATTTTATTTTTTTAAATGTATAAATTGTTCAGATATATTTGAATTGATCTTAACTTTTTTTGTGATTGTTAGAACTATTAGGGTGTATACAGTTGGTACAGTTGCTTCCCAACTTCAAACACCAAACTGCGGAACGATTGTAAAGCGGCATTGTGTAAAAATTGCGTATTTCGTGTTTTTCACTTTCATTTAATTTTTTGAGGTATTTAACGTGCATTTTCTGAACCTACTGATTATATCAGCACAAGACTTATTAACTAGCTTAGTTATAGAACAGACACAACACCCGGCCCCCGGCCGTTAATTCATCACTCTGAAAGGGGAAACCTACAATTAAATAATGATAACATTTTTGGGCATGGCAGGAATCTAACCCAGGACCCTTAGTTCAATAGATAGACACGCTACCGACAAAGCTAAGAGGTCGGTCTTTGTTAGTGTTGAAATAATTAGGATTGGGTGCCAAAATAAAAGTTCGCCCGGATGGATAATTATGCTTCAAGCGGCCCTGATTGTATTTTAAGCCGTGTGGCATGAGCACAATTTATATTTTCTCACTGAGTTAGGCGGCCACCTTAAGGTGGGATGGAAGGAAACGTAGATATAGTCCAGTATTCTTCCGCTTGTTACAACAAAATAAGTTTTGTCTTAAATAAAGTAAAGTAAGGCATTGATAGTGAGTATGATGGTGATAGTGAGTATGGGAGCGTAGAACCAGTGGAAACTCTTCAACCTAACTTAAGACTGATTAACCAAATCCTGGTGACAGTTAGGGTAACAACTATCATTCGGTAACAAATACATATGGTATCATCCGGGAATTGAGCCCGGGTCCACTAGCCTCGTTGCCAGGTGCACTGACCACTACACCACTGGGTCAGTTATCTCTTGAGATACCATCCAGGGATCTATTACATTCCACAATTGACTTACAATCCAAAGGAAGTTGTGATACGTATTTTCATTGCTAGGTAAAAGGCTTTCGACCTTGGCCAGGTTTGAGCCAACGATAGATTGGGTCCTGATATGAGTACTTTACCCCAGGGTAACGAAGTCATCTAATAATTTAAAAAAACATTTTTTTTAATTAGTTACTTACTTTAAAATACTTGTTGTAGTTGATGAGGGGATAATTTAAATAAACTAAGTGGTAGATATGTGGGCTGGCTAAATTGAATCAATTAGCGTCAGTGACTTTGAGATTGTAATTAAAAAAAAAGGAAGTGAATAATTGTTGACGAACATTGTATATTGTAGAACGCAGTTAGCTAATAGCTAATGGACCCACACGATAATTTAGTTCTTTGAACAAAAAAAAAAGTTTCAAGCAAGGAGAGTCCCTTTTAAAAGTTATAAAATGATTTAGCACTTTTAAGTGACTGTGAGATCATGTGTGTATTGGTTGTGGTAAACGTAGTTTTTATGGTACGAATTGTAAATTCCTTAGCATAAGACGGATAATAAATTTAAGAGCGTTTGCACTTAATTTTAATATATCATATTATATGTTTTGCTCAATTTTCCCACGTCATATTTGAGAGATGAAAATTATATAGTTATATAAAATATATTGGTTTATTTATAAATATTGATACATTTATATCGGTGTCTTGGTATCCGATGTATCGAACATATTATCGATATAGCTCGCTTCAGTGAGTTCATGGTCTAAGGCATCACTCTCGCAATACACTAAATTGCTGATGACGAGATATTGGTAACGAGTTTGGTTTTACCTAAATGGTATTTCACTCTTCCTCCATGAAAGTGCGTGCTCATTTCCTCTAAATTTAACCTTCCTTTCCACAGACACATTACTGTAATTAGTTCAAATGCGTTAAACCCGAACGTATAGTAATACGCGATGATTAAAAATCTGGTTTTTCTCTCTCTCTCCTGTATAAATATATCAAGTACTAGCGGACCCGACAGACGTTGTCCTGCCCGCACGTTGGCTTTTCGTTTGGGTGGCATAATTGATTTCTATAATAAAACAAATACTATGTAATCATCACAATTACAAATTCACAACTCCACAAATATCAGCTGTGTCGAAAAACAAACATAACTATGAATTATTCTCACAAGTTCAATTATTCATGAACTTTTCAAAAGGTTTTAACGGTCAATTATTGATGAACTTATGATTTTTTAACGGTCAATTATTAATATTATATTCATTATTATAAATGTTAGAGGGGATGGTGGGGGAGGGGGGTGAAATTTTGAGGTTACATGTTCTGATATGCAAAGAATCTATTAAAAAAAAATTCCCCCACCAAAAATTCTTAAAACCCGATTGCTGCGCCACTTACCGGGTCCAATTGTGAATCTAAACCATCCACGGACCCACTTGAACACACAAAAAATTTCATCAAAATCGGTCCAGCCGTTTAGGAGGAGTTCAGTGACATACACACGTACAGAAGAGTTATATAATATTAAGATATATATATATATATAATGTATTAAACTAAGCTTTAACGTTTGTAAATCAAAATAAATTAAATAATTTTTGCCTATTTTAATTAACTAAATTGATACTGTCCTATTTGTATCAAACTTTTTTTTTTTTGCATTGTCTTTCACTTCCTGACCAGGTTTTACACCTATTTACTAACTACGCTAATGTGTTAGGGATTAGAAAAGTTGAAATTAGAGGAAGTGTTTCCGAATTTGCATGGAGGATGAGTGGAAAACCATTTAGGAAAAACTACCCTCAGTACACCAGACCGGGATTCGAACCCTGATATACATGTCATCGTCAATGCAGTCTATTGCCAAAGTGACGCCTTAAACCATATAGCCACTGAAATGGGTTTTATAAAACTTGTCTGTTATTTTCAACAGCTAAATAAAACATTTTTACATTAATAGGGTAAGGATGAGGAATTTAGGGCATACAAAACTGGCCCATTTCATTCGAGACTGGGTAAGTGTCGCCTTATATTTGGTTTTGAGCCGCACTTGAGGAGCACTAAGTTTGACTATGAATCTGGCCCTAAGTGTGATAGTGCTTAGAGTGTTAGGGTACGGCCAGACTGAGCGAGCGAGTGACCGAGCGCGTGCGCTTGAAAGATAGAAGTGGTTCCATTTTTCAAGCGCGCGCGCTCGAGCTAGTACAGTCTAGTTTACAGGCGCTAGGCAATATTATTGTATGTTGGTTCATTGAGTGCTAGGAAAACTTCTCATTTATGACATTTTTATTATTATTGATAGGTTTAGCACACTTGCTACTAACGGTCTAATTTAATTCGTAAGATCATAAACCATACCTATATGTATATATATATAAAACTGATATGTTAAAATACTTCAATATTATAATCAAAGTAGGCCTTTACAAATAATAATCACCATTAGCATGGATGGAGGATGGGAAAACCACAACAATAAATCACTTGTCAAAAACCACCCTTGTGATCAAAAATCACTTGACAAAAACCACCCGATGTAAGTTTTTTTATTAGAAGCAATTTAAAAATAGTAATTTGTTTGTCACATTATTAAAGTTTATTATGTAGTAAAACAAAATTGAACAAAACAATAGTTTGGTCACTATTATAGTTAACAAAATCAAAAATCAGCAATTACATCTTTGAGAAAGAAGGGCAGGATTCTACTTATTTAATTTGTCGAACTAAATTAAATATCGGTATATCACAACCACACACATTACAACATCATTTCCAGTATAATGCTGTTTGAATCAGGGAAACCTTCTTAAATTACTTTAACAGAGTAGGAAGTGTTCCTTGTCAAAATGACTACGCTCTTCCCGAAATTATTTTGTCTAATATTAATAATTAATACATACAACAAAAAATACTTTGTCTTGGAATGTTAATCCTAATATATTTATTAATGCATGTAATAAAAATACTTTAAATAAACTAGAATGCTTAATTCTCTACGATTAATTATTTTATTTATTTTTATTTAGTAGCGTGTCTTAATACCCATTCGGGTTAAATATGCTTGAGTACTAATTACGTTAATATATTAGAAATTGGGAAGGTTGAATTTAGAGGAATTGAACCCGCACTTGCGTGGAGGGAGAGTGGAAAACCATTTAGGAAAAAGAATCCCTAATTCAACCGACCGAGATTCGAATCACGATCTCCCCGTCCTGGGTATTCTGGCTCAACTTGAAACTAGTGCGTTAGCCAAATACGCCAATGAGGTGGGCTATTAATAATTAAAGAATATAATAAACACTACTTTAACTAAATTGGAATGTTTAATTCTCCACATATTTCTTCCCAGTACCATTTTTAGTATGCCCACATTCTTGTGAAGGATGTCACTAGGGTTCCACAACGCTCTTCTTTGGAACACAGCACTAATAAGCTTTTCAATATTCATTACTATAAACAAAATATAACAAGGTTGTTGTTCACTGAATGGTTGCCACCTGACTACCGAGCGATTTTATTCGACAAGTTGAATCACTTAGCGGGTTCCCTTGGAGGGCTCGTTTCGCGGCAATGCTGGAGCCGCTTCCAGTTTGCACACCTAGACTAAATACCACGTGTTCGTTCGGGTCGCCCCCTCACTAAGCAAGCCTCTAGCCTCTAACCTCCAAGCAAATAGCTTGCAGTATAAACAAGGCCTTAGGTGCACCAAGTTAAGAAGCAACCCGCTTCACCACATGTCTTCGATATCTTCAAGTAAAAAACGTCGCTAACTCATGTTCTTTCCCACACCACCTTGAATTGTTTTGTTTCTCCGAGCAAGGGCAAATATGGAATCAAAAAACTATCAAGGTCGTAATGATTGGTTTCTTTTTTTTTATCACCACAACTAACCGGCCCCTTGGTGTAGTTAGTAGTCAGTGCAACCTTGCAACAAGCCTCTGGGTTCCATTTTGACTCCTTGTTGTTACCTTGGGTATTTTTCTCTCCCCGATTGGTGAATTACCCCAACGGTCACCAGTGTTTGGTTAATTAGTTAGGTTTAAGTGCTTTCATTGGTTCCTCACCCTAATACTCACTATCAGCCTCATACTCACTATCATCCTCATACTCACTATCACCATCACCTCATTTCATCGGGACATGGTAAGAGCCTCCACGGAAAGGATGTACTATTAGTACATTCGGGCGTCCCCTGGGTAATGGTATATTAGTACTGGCTAGTCTTTCCACTACTGGGCTACGAATGATGTAGCGCAGACGCGTATTATTATTATTATTACTTTTACTATCACAGCTGAAATGATAACTGGGCAATGATATATCTCTACAACTGTTAATAGATTTTAGACAAAATTAAGGTCAAGTCTCAAGAGTGTCAACGATTTTGAGCATTTTTCTTTGTTTCAAAGTCAAAAGCCTGAAACTGTGTGTATATCCGTGTGTACATTCGAGGATATAGCTTATGATTGTGTTTTTTAAATAATTGAATTTTATCCGTATTGGTAGTTCGATTTGATACTAATGGGGAATTCAGGGTTCATAACCCAGCTTGACGTACTAAGAATGATTTTTCCAACCAAGTTTCGAGTATATTTTCTCTAAATCTCAATCTTTACAGTAGCGTGACCAGAAATTTTGTTTATAGTGGAGGGACAGTCAAGTTTGTGTCCATAATTACATTTTGGAGGAGGGGTGGTGGTGGTTAGGAGATACAGCTTCATAACTAGAGGAGGCTAAGACAGTTTGTGACTGTTAAATGCCTATAGATGCTATTTAAATTCCTTTTATCTTAACTAAGGACAGCGATTTCAATAATGTAAGTGATTTAGTTTAGATACAATGTATCAAAGCTATTTATCCAGTACTTTTTCCAATTTGTAACTTTTGAGGCACTTTTAACGTATATAATGGAAGACTCACCATAATATTTTCCACACAAACCGGGAAACCTTTAGTGTTTTACCCTACAAAATTAATTAGTGGTGGAGGAATTCTATTTGTGTAGGAGGGAGGAGGTGGTTAGAAAAATAAAGAGTTTTGACCTTTAACCCAAAAGAAACTCCAAAGATCCTTTCCAGAAAAATGTTACAAGAAAAATTGAGCCGGCTGTAATCTATTCAGAAAGGTCTTTCCTTTGAATTAAAAAANTGTTTCAAGAAGATTTTCGGAGTATTCCTTTTTAGGGAATTAAAAAAAATCGTTTTCTCTAGAAGCTATCTAAAGTAATCTTCCCCCAGAATTATTTTGAGAAAAGATGCTCTAGAAGCTGACAGGAATAGTTTTTTCCTGAAGAATTTTTGAAAATTACATGCACCTAGAAGCCATTTAGTATGATCATAATATGGCAAATTTAAAAAAATTAGATCTATCTACAAGATATTTCGAATGATACTCTCTTAGTAAATTTTTGAAAATTAGATATTTCTATAAATTATTTGTAATGATTCTTTGCTGAAAAATTTTTGAAAAAAAAAATTAGAGGCCTTCTTATTCCTATACTTTTTCATGTGAATATGCGTGTATCTCGGACGGTTAGTAGGATGTGGTATTGAATAAAAAAAGTAGATAATACAATGTTGTCACAAAATAAATTGAATTTTTTCTTATTTACCAAACAATTAATTTTATAATGTCGTTTCGTGAGTAGTTTACAGACAGAATTATAACCTCAAAGAATCATGCAGCACATGCCATTTATCTCAGATAATATCAAACCAGAGGGAAAACTACCGTGTTTTTTTTTATTATTTCAAGGTTTAAACTTGAACCAGGACGTACAAACGAAAACAGGTTAGGCAAGTTCAGTGAGATTGAAGTCATTCTACTACGTTTCATCTTGAGAAGAAATACCAACCTTATAATAGTCTAGTTTATAAATCCAAATTAAAATAGGTGTGTGTTGGCGTTTATGTTAAGGGTACTACGTCCCCAACTCTTAAGGACAGCTCCCTACACAATACTGATGACCCAGACTGATTTTGTCCCTTATTTATTAAATTAATTCATTCTGTTTTAAAACTACATGGGTTAGATAAAAAGGTTTTAATCAAGTCAGTTGCTCGAAAGTTTAAATACTAAACTTTGCAACACTTCATATCATCATAGCGTCAACCACCCTCGTTGTATAGTGGTCAGTGTACCTGGCTACGAACAAAGGGATTCCGAGTTCGATTCCCGGCTGGTACTAATGGTAATTTCCCGAAGGGGGAATTATCCCAATGGTCACCAGGGTTTGGTTAGTTGGGTTTAAGTTAGGATTAAGATCACTTCTTGCTCCACACCTCGATAATCACTATCATCACATCATCTCATTGATGGTACGACGTGTAGACAACCTCCTATGGTGTGTACCCTGGACAGCGTTCTTTCACCAGAGTGACTAATAGTCTACATACAGGGGACCGAAATAGATATCATATTTCTCCCAATAAAAGATGTTATGCTCTAAAGAATTTAAAAAAAAATCTTAACATCAAGTATATATAACTTTTTCTGACTTTTCCGTAACTTTTGGCTCAAGCTGTGCCCAGGATATTTTATGGACCATTTCCTATCACTTTAATTGTATATAATTCTACATTTGATATAAACAATTTATTGACACTGTCCGATGACAGAAATATAACTCACTTTAGTATATTAATTACATAAACGCAGATGGCAGTATAACATTAGAATGTACCTGAAAGAATAGGGTGTAGGGAGGTGGACTGAATAGAACTAGCTCAAGATAGGGATAGGGTGTACTGAGGTGGACTGGATAGAACTAGCTCAAGATAGGGATAGGGTGTATTGAGGTGGACTGGATAGAACTAGCTCAAGATAGGGATAATGAGGTGGGCTGGATATAACTAGCTAAAGATTGGGATAGTGTGTAATGAGGTGGACTGGATATAACTAGCTCAAGATAGGGATAAGGTTTATTGAGGTGGACCGGATAGAACTAGATTAAGATAGGGATAGGGTGTATTGCGGTGGAATGGATATAACTAGATCAAGATATGGATAATGAGGTGGACTGAATATAACTAGCTAAAGATTGGAATAGGGTGTAATGAGGTGGACTGGATATAGCTAGCTAAAGATTGGGATAGGGTGTAGTGAGGTAGACTGGATATAACTATCTCAAGATAGGGATAAGGTGTAATGAGGTGGACTGGATATAACTAGCTCTAGATAGGGATAAGGTGTATTGAGGTGGACGGCCTAGAACTAGCTCAAGATAGGGATAGGTTGTGTACCTTTGTAAATGCAGCAATGAACTTTGAGTTCCTAATGCCATAGAGTGAGTAAAAGGTTTATTATGAAAAATCCATTTATCCTTTACCTTAGAGATTTCCATTATTGCGTTGCTTACATTATATTGCCATGGTGACTCATCAAGGCACACAGGCCCGTAACGAGGGAGGACTATTGGTGTAATGGTAACGGCCCCGAGCAGTCCAGGGGCTCGGGCCCAGGAGCCACATTCACGAGATTATAAAAAAAAAAATCGTAAGTTAAATATAAAATAAAAAATGAACGATAAGAAATAATATGTCCATCCATACTAAATAGGAGTTCATGTCCAGCCCACGTGATGTGGTTTTGTCTTGAGGAACTTACAGGCATTTGTCACAATTATATTATTAGCTTGGTAAATTATTGTCCTTGGTTTCAAAGTGTTCAGAAATTTCACTGACTCTATTAATTTTGTACTTAAGTTAAATTTGGTGCTTGGAAAGAGTAGGGTAGTGAATAAAGTTCCATTTAAATTTAAGTATTTTAAAACTAAGCGTATTATTTTCGGTGTTAAATTAGGCATTAATTTGCGCACATTGCTTTTGTTCTGTAAATGTGACTAATTTTTCTTGAAAAAAAAAAAACACATACAAATTTAAGTCAAGTAGTGGTGGCTTAACCCGGGGTATGAGGTTTCTCACCTTGAAAAATAATTTATGTTCCCCTCCCCCCGATTGGAATAAACTTGCCCCTCTCTAGATTTATTTCACTCCCCTTTTATATTAGTGAATATTAATCTGAAAAATTGGTCTTATATCAAACTACAAATAGCTTATAGATACATCCAATTTTCAAAAATTTACATGGTGTAGACCATTCTAAATAGATTATGGACTCATCTAATTTCCTAAACATTTCCAGCTGATAATCACTTCAAATAGCCTTTAGAGGCATACAATCAATGTGTCAGTGGAATACAATTCAAAACAACATCTGAGAGCATCATATTTTACAAAATTTGCTGGAAGAGGCCCACTCTATACATCTTATGGATATATTAACTTTTCAAAAAAATGAATGGTGAATATCTCTCCAAATATCTTCTAGAAGCATCACGTTTTTAAAAATTTTCCGCGAGAAGAACACATCAAATAGATTATATAATATACATCTAATTTTCCAAAATATTCCAAACAAAGACCACAATAAATAGCTTATAGAAAAATGAAAAATTCCAAAAATGTTTCGAGAAGGATTTATTCAAATAGCTTATTTTTACCATCCATATTATTTATATTATTAGGGGATCTGTCTAACAACATCTCCATTCCTTTTGTCAGTGAACTTAGACCGCCAATGCACCCCATCATCTGCCTCCACCTTCAGCTCCCAGAAATTTATTATTTCCTTCAAGTCATTCTTCTTCCTAAGCTCCTCTTTCCCTCAACCTTTTCTTCTATGACGTCGTGCAGAAGACAGTTCCTTCTAAGGATGTATCCAATCCAGTTTGATTTGTACTGAAAAATCACATCCCAAATTGTTCTCTTCTCACCCACTCTTGTTAGTACTTGTTCATTTATCATCCTATCTGTCCATAGCTTATAGAGATGTTAAATTTTTTTTAAATTCAGATGAGGACCATCCCAAATATCTTCTTGGAGATTCCTATTTTCAAACTTTATCCTAGGGTTCTTAAGCTCCCCCCACTTTTAGACTTGGGGTAAAAGATCCTCAACAACCCTTTTTATTTTTTAAACTAATTTACCCCCCTAGAAAAATAAGGTTTCGAACCTACTGAAGAGCAAAGAGAGGGGGGTCCGTGTTCTGCCCTTGGTACTGGGTCCAGTTTGACCACCTGGCGGACCTGCTTGCACGATAAACGGAGTGTACCAATTATATGAAAACTACATTCACTAGCTCCCATTAGTTATTTTAGAGTGGCTGTCCCTCAGAGTAACAAGAAAACAATGATCACTCCAGTTCGGGTCCAAACTTTGCGTGACCTCCGGATTACTCCTCATATTTTCACAGACAAATGGATTGTTACTTAGCTGTCACTTTTGATTAAAAGTGTGAATTATGACACTTGTACAAATGTCTATCGATCATTTATCAACGTTACTAGGTTTATACTTAATTTTATTTATTTATTTTACTTTTTTAACGTGAACTTTCTGAACCGACTGATTACATCAGAACACAAGAATTTCTAGGAGCAAGAGCGAAAGGATCTATCAATTTTGTAGGGAAAGTTATTTTAACATTTCTTCCAGGGTTCTATTACATGCCAAAATCGAAATAGGAGCAACGGCTTTACTTATCCTTCGAAGGAAGTTGTGCTACGGATTTTTATCGCTCAAGAATAATCCGTCAACCCTGGCTGGGTTTTAACCCACAAACATTGGGTCCTGGGGTGACCTCTTTACCCCAAGACCACTGAGATTGATGTCTACATTTAGTTGAAATGAAGATCCACACCTTTAGAAATGTATGTAGGTGTATTCAAAGAGGATTTAAATTGGTTGAGTTTGAACTCTGATGAAATACAAGATTTTGGAATGTGCTATTTGGGAATTTGGTATATCCTATCGTGGAGAATTCTGGCATGTTAAGTTGCTGTATCTAATTTCTACACTTTTTTCAACATGGATCAATTCTCATAAATAGTTGAATTTGCTCGCCAAATATTTGCGATATTTGGCATCTCATACGTATGCTTACAGTTGTTTTCTCACACTAAATGAAAAATGATACCAACTGTCCGAGAGGTCTTAGCTTACGGACAAATATTTCTCATTGTATTATTGTAGCACATATGATTCATTATATTTTAATTATTGCATTGTTTAACAAACACTTATCATCGCTTTTTCATTGTATTGTTGTAATACCTATTTTTCATTTTATTTTCATTGTATATTTTGCAAATGAAATGTTTCAAATATTCATTAAAAATATGTAGGGTTGGTCTTATTGTCTTATATAGGAGGACAATCCTTTTATTTTTGTAATGATAAGGTACTAAGTTGAGAGAGTATTTGGATTATGTGAACTATTTCAAATAATGAAGTAGTTTCGAAAGAGGCACAGATGGCAGCATACAAAATTGTGTTGACGCCAACATTGTTGAGAGGATGGGAAACGTGGGTTTGTCAGGAGAAACACAAGAGCAAAGTGAGTGTGGTTTGAATGAAATATCTAAGAAATGTGGTTGGAAAAACTCCTATGGACAGACTCGGTAATGAATGGGTGCTGAAGGAGTGTGGCTTGCAAGGGAATCTAATAGGTCAATGTGAAAGAAGCGTGTTACGTTGTGTTGGATATGTTGAGAGTATGTGTGTGTGGATCGAGTGGCGAGGCAAACATTTGAAGGTAGAGTGTATGGATAAATGGGAAGGGGCATGCTTTTGGGAAAAAGAGAAATGCTAAGAGTTTTAAGAATAAAAGAGAATGTATGTCTTGGTGTATGGATGTTGTTGAAGTAAAGGAAGTATGTAATGATAGGTAAGTTTGGAGAAAGTTAGTGAGAATGGATTAAGTACTGCGTTGTTTTTGAGCAATATGCACAGATTCTTGTCTACCTTGTAAGGGAAAGGCGTGATCAGTTACGTATGCATGTATGTATGTATGTATGTATGATATAGATGATACAGATTTTTTTAATGTGTATTTTTAATGTTCAATGTGGCCCTTGTTGTCAAACCAAACGAGTATGACAATTCCCGCTCCAAAAGATAAAGTCATCATATTTAAACTTTAAACAATGCATTCTTCTTAAAATTTTCAACAAATTAAGCTTTCATTAGAATCTCCCACTTACAATATTTCTTATGAAAATTATGAAAAATCGGGTAAGGGGGGGAAAGGGGGTTGATGTGAAACCTAAAGCGGTCATATTTTCCTAGCCGATGGTGAGCGATACTAGCCATGCGATACGCCAAAGTGTTCGCTAAGCGGACGATTAGTAATACGTGAAGCACTAGACATAAATTAGATGAGCTATAGTTACATTTCCATCCAACATCACTCATTGCTAGCGAATCATCAACGTAAATACCCCCCACATTTCCATGTTTAATATTTAGCCTCCTATTTACTAGAAAGTTGTCATCCCTGCTTAATGTTTTGCTTCTTAGTCCCTAGATAATGGCCACCCATGCTTCATATTAAGCTTCCAATTCCTTGATCCTTGCCTTTTCTGCTTCAGATTAAGCTTCTAATTACTTGATATTTTTCTTCCCTGATTCATATTAAGCTTATTATTTTCTTGATAGTGTCATTCTCTGCTTCATTTTAAGATTCTAATTTCTTAATATTTAGCTTCTTAGTTCTTTGATAGCTACCTTCCCTGCTTCCTATTTAGCTTCCTCTATCCTAGCTTGTGACCCTCCTTTCAGCCATTAACGCTCGCAACCTAAGCCCACAGGAAGGAAGAGGAACTCGCTACCTGTAATAGTTATGCCACTTCTCGACGGGAGAAATCTAACAACCAGTGAGTTATTTTCTCAGTGGTGAGGTAGCTTCACGACCATGACCTATCATTATTACCCCCTCTTCTACATCCCCGTGACCCCTTCCCCCCATGGTCTTGCCTACTTAAATGGCGTTGGCATTGCTTGAAGGAATTTTCCACTCGCGGTTTTCAGTGAACGCTAAAGCTTGCTTCACACGTTTGCCAAAAATTTAGAGCAGAACCCACTTGAGTGGCGCACCAATTCACGCGCTGTATGTTGACCAATGATATATTGCAAAGCAAACTTAAAAGAGATGATCATCGACATATTTTATATTCTAGTGAATAAACTTATTTGAGATCATTTTCCCGGTGGATGTTTTCAAATTATAATATTGTGACGTGACACAATTCAATACATCGATATACACGCTTTCCATTAACGGGTAATTTCAAATCGCCTGACAACGGCCAACGAAGTTTTCTGCTTGGTTCTAGCTCTACAGCGCATGCGTTGTCATATGCACATGTGCATTGATTTGAGATGGTTGATTCAGAGATTTGATTGGTTCTCCTGTGCCGAAGCTCTCAGGCAGAGCGGATGAAGTGAGAGATGAGTTGAACTTTGATTAGTTCACACCAATGAAGCGGAAATCTTGTGATTGGCTTATAGCTCGTCATGTGAGTCCGTTTCTGAGTCTTCGAACTAAAGTTGAAGAGCACTTAGCAAAATTCTGCTGAGATTGAGTTTGAGTCTCGTTGATATTCTCACACCAATGGGTATGCACAGCTTTGATTTGTAGATGAATGTTACGTATCCAGATTTCTTGATCACTTTTTGGAGGGATCAAGGTAAGGCCTTACTTGAAGTGACTTGTGTTTAAAATACCCAACATGGGCTAGTTAGAAATTTTCTTGACATTAAATACCATTTCATTAGTAATTTAATATTGTTGACTTTTTCAAATGTATCATCATATTCTAACCCAAATTTTTTCAGGACTGTCCTAAAGAGGGCTTGGTTAGGCTTATTTAGAATAGGTTCATCATACGAAGACAAGCTGTCACATGAATGTATTCTTTTATTTGTATATTCTTGAAGTATATCTTTGCATTAGTTAAACAATTTCTTGATTTACATGCGCCTAAAAGAGATTTAAAGAAATTTGTAATAAGAAGACTAATATATTAATGTAAGAGTAATTCAATAAATCAAATCCACATCGTTAGGTAAATGTGCTAAGGTATCACTTTAGTCTGGTCTGGTTTGCAGGTGATGGGAAGGTCATGGTTTTAATAACCCTGGCTTACTTGGGGGAGTGGGAAAGGGCGATTTGTCAAAATGGTTTAACACTCAGATACGGATATGTTTCTTCTAAAATTTTACCATACTTATCCTATCCCATTAGTGTAAATGTGTGGATATCCCGGACGGGTAGTAAGACGTTAGGAATGGTACATACTAAAACGTTAGTACAGCTTATAACATTTTAAAAGTTAATAAATAAACATATTTTTAAGGACATCATCTATGAAAGTTGGCATGCGATCTTAATGTCACTTTGAATTGGCTTAGTTTGATGGTGAGGGGAGTTTTTTGGTTTCAATTTCTGACCAGATGTAACTAGGATGTTTGTTGTTTATCCCCAAATGGTTTCACACTTTTCTTTCACAAAAATGAAGGTACACTTCCTCTAATTTCTACTTTTACTATCCCAACCTCATTAGTTTAATTAAATGTATAAATATATTACTATGTCTTTCGTTGTATTACATTTTATATTACCCGATATATATATATATATATATATATATATATATATATATATGTATACA
>CABFWB010002519.1:69319-82674 GCA_902151455.1 Timema bartmani
TATATATATATATATATATATATATATATATATATATATATATATATATATATATATATATATATATATATATATATATATATATATATATAAACATTTGCCATATATTACGTCAATTTTCTAGTGTACTCCCCCCCCCCTCCCCCAAATGCCTCTCTACGCTCTTGTTTGGACATTAATATTTGTACTAGGACTGGGGTTTTATTACTAAGTGAACTGTCCCCGGTGAAGTTAATTTTGTAAAGCTTGACTCACTCTTTTTGCCGGAAATACAGATCAGTTTGCATGACTGCAGTAACAATTCACAACAGAAATGTATTCAGGCAAGTGATTGTTTTACAACACAAACTAGAAACATCTGAGTAACGACATGTTTGATTTTCTAGTGGATAGACAGATCTTTAAGAATAATATCACGATGGATGTTTTCTTATTATTGTATTTGGCCGCGAAACAAATCAAAACAGAATAGGAACGACACACTCGCTTTCAATTTAACCAGTTATTTCAAATAATTTGCCAACAGTAGATGCAGCTGTCTGCTTGTACTTCTCTTTAAAGGCGCATGCGCACTGATTCTGTCATTGTGTTTTGAAATTTGATTGGCTCTCCCAAGCTGATTTGGTCACGCATAAAAAGAAGAGAGAAGGTTATTTCAAGACGCGCAGAGCAGACGACGCAGATGATTCTGAAATCTTGTGGTTGGCTCAGAACTCGTCACGTGATTATTTTTCTGTTCTGATACTGTTAACCCACCTCGGTGGCGTAGTTGGCTAACGCGCTAGTCGTGTTGAGCTCGACCGCCGAGGGACGGGAGATCGAGGTTCGAATCTCGGTCGGGTGAACTGTGAGTGGTTTTTCCTAAATGGTTTTCCACTCTCCCTCCACGCAAATGCGGGTTCACTTCCTCTAAATTCAACCCTCCCAATTCCTAATCCATTAGTGTAATTAGTACTTAAGCGTATAACCCGAACGGGTAGTAAGACGCGGTGCTAAATATTATTATTAAATACTGATCCTGTTTTTTCAGTGAACGTGTGAATTTACAGTAAGTCTTGTTCAGATAAAATCTCTGAGATTTGAAAAGACACGTTTAAGGCCACCACATACTTGAAGGGAAATTTCTTCACACTCATGTATTTTTCATAGGGACAGTTTTAAATAATTAAAACCCATCAATCCTTAGTTATATTAATTTGTATTATTGTGACCCTGACCATATAAATTGCTTTATTAGTTTAAGGAAAGCTAGAGCAATGTTTAAAACAATTTACTTTGTTCTTAGAGCAGCGGTAATACGCTCGAAACGTCTTTAAAAATTAGATAATTTATCCTTTTCATGATATTTTTTTAACCAAAAGATGAGTCCCGTTAATCGAAGGTTCTGTATCATCCGAGATAAAAACCAAACAATTTATGTTTCGTGAGAATCGTTTAAGAAAGGATCCGGATTAAAAAATAAACTGGTTCAGTCATCTAATTTGAGTAGCAGAATGAATCATTGGATGACTTATTTTTTACACTGTACTGTGGTGTCGTCAATATTATTGTCCGCCGCTCGAGTTAGTATTGCTTCTTAGACCTTTGATAAACTACGCCGTTAAAAAGCGTTCTATTACCGGAAGACATAAGAAAATGTATTTGTTTTTCCAAAAAATTAATAATGTGTTTACATTTGTTACTATAAAAAAAAGTTTGGGAATTATGTTCTGCTATAATGGAATAGTCTTTTGAATTAAAATATTAGCTTGTTTTCTTACGTCATTCGAGTTTTATAAGGTACTAAACCCTAACGTTGTTTATTATTTGATATTTTACATTTATTAAAATCATATATTAATTGAAGAATACGAGGGAAAAAGGAGTAAAGTAACGTTACACAAATATTTCTTGAAAACAACTTTTATATCTTAAACCCCTGCAAATACGTTTAACTTTTGTATATTATGACAGATAACTATTTTAACCATTGTCTAAAGTTAGTTAGAAATATATCATGATCGACTATCATGTGGTAGCAATAACTAAATTTGAATAAAAATAGCATTTTCCTCATTTTTTCCTTGTATTCTTCAATTGTAAAAATACGCAGGTATTATTTATAGGCAAAATTAAATCCATTACCTAACCTTTTATACATTGTGTTCCGTATCATTCGAGTTTTTGGCTATCCGAGGATGCTTCGGTCCCTTTAACAACGGATAATCGGTTATTTTCTGTAACTTAAAGTGTAAGATACCATAGGAAAATGTTGATACACTTCTCCTCTATTTGAGCGTGAATCATATTTTAAAATAAAATAAAAAAACACTTCTTAAATAACATATGATTTCTGAACGGATGCAACGTGTCTCATTCTTTTTGTAGTAGGTTTTCTCCTTGATTTTTTAACCGCAAAAAATAATCAAACCCATCCTAATAACAGTATAATACCTGAGATCAGCAAATACTTGCAGTAATAGATTCCATTATTTTTTGCAAAATATGTTCTGTAATCAATTAAATATTTTGCAGATTTTGCTTGCTTCTAACTCCTCCCCGTGACTAGTGTGGCTGACCACAACTTAGGGGACCTTGGTTTTATTCCGTCTAGTGTAAACATGTAATTATCTAGCACGTTATCATGTTATTCGATTAACGACGTTGGCTTCTTGTGGATTCCAAAGCTATTTAGTGAAGCGGGTTGCATTTTAAATGTATGCACTTAAGTGAGGTGGAAGGGGGCGCAAGATAAGTCTAGTGTTTTTACAGATTTAATAGAAAAATATTTTTCTGACCTAAATAAATAAAATATTGCTCCAATAGCAATGTTTGGTTTAATTTTCTTCACGTGGTGATATCAACAGTTGTTGAATATCTGTCATGAGCATAGCGGCAATATTTGACAAAACTTTTCAAATGATGATAAAAGGTTTTAAATTTAAGGTCCATCTTTGATATTATCACAGTAAAGGATTTGATTATTTCTTGGGTATTCTTCATCATTCTGGACATAGTTTGAATATATAAACATAAATTTAGCTCTATGGGTCTAAATAAATAATTTGTGTTTGACATACGGATCTTTTTGGGGAAATATTTGTGACTTATAGTATTTTTGCATAAATATTTGTTACATAATGTGTGTTTGGGATAATATTTTTACTAAAAGAAATCCTTATAATGTTTTATTCGAATTATAACTATTCGCTATAAATTTCGTTTCGTTTCAATGGAATATTTACATTTTCAGCAGGAAGCTGAAGTTCATAAGAGAACTGATCAGCCATGTTTATACTACTGTTCAAATGGGTTTTTTTCTGGTAAAAACACCTTATGTCATTGACAAGTGAGCTTCATTGAAGAAAACAGTACTGAAATGTGGGCTTTTTTGTAGAATCGAGATTATTTCAACCATCTATATCATGGACAAGTAGTATTTTAGCAAGAAACTCGATGATCTAAAAGATACAGAGCATGATGACATCAACATGTGAAGAAAATTAAACTAAACGTTGCTACTGGAGCTATATTTTATTTATTTTGGACTGAGAAATGTTTTTACTATAAAAAGTGCAAAATCACAAGCCTTTACTTGGATCCCCTTCCACCTCACCTTAAGCAGCAAAATAGTACTTTGACGCAAATGCATGCAATATTAAATAGAGGGAGTAAAATTAGTGTTTTAACTTGTGAGGCCTCTAGTTTACTTTAGCATAGCACTTTCCCTCTTCCGCTGATGAATATAAACACTCACTTTACTAATTGAGCCTGGACAGCTTTGACATGCATTTCCAAACTATATTTTTCTTACGTTCTATTCTAAATAGATATAAGCTTCCCCAGAAATTATAATCCACATCCTGGAAGGAGGATTCCTGATGGTCATTTTCTTAAATAAGCCAAATAGCTGAAGTTGAAGAGTATGTAGAAAAAAAGCCTTTAAAATAAACTTCAAGATTTTTTTTTTTGACAGTGAGAAAAAAATATGTGAAAATGAAGTATAAGCAGATTGAATAAAGAAATAGTTCCACAAAACGACAGAGGCCATTGTATTTTAAGCCGTGTGGCCTGACAGAGTTTGATATTTTCTCGCTGACCAACGCGGCTGCCTTAAGGTGGGGTGCTAATGAGCGTGAATTTAGGGCAGTATTTTTAAATATTTTATAGCATAAACATTTTTTGGCCAAAATAAATCAAATATTTCTTCTATAGAAACATAGAGTTTAGTTTTCTGCACATGCTAATCTCAACAGCTCTTGAATATCTGTCAAAGTTGTCCTGGAATTTAGTGACAACTTTTTCTCTTTATTTAAAAAGTTTGTCACCAAATTCCGCTATGCTCATGAGAGATATTCAAGAAATGTTGAGATTATCATGTGCAGAAAACTAAACTCTATGTTTCTATGAAAATATATTTTATTTATTTTGGCCAAAAAAGTTTATTCTATAAAATCTGCAAAATAAATGCTCTAAACTCGCGTTCACTATCACCCCAGCTTAAGTAAATATCTGGTTGCTAGGGATTGTTATATAATATAATTATTATTACTGTCTTTGATTAAGCCATTTTGTACGTAGTTGGGTAATATAATGAGTTTGTTTACGAGTTCATGCTACTCACATTGGTATAAACGTGGAATAAAGAGTCATTGTCTAGTTCGTTTTTCCCGTGAGTAGCAGCCGCAGGAGTTGTTTACCTCTAAAGAGACAGTTGAATTGCGGCCCCACATTTTTGGAGCCACGTACTAATTGCGGCCCGGGCTGTTTACCTAACCAAACCCAACAAACCTCCAAATTTTCGCTAAAACCATTGAACGACAAGAACTGAGGAAGTTTGGATATTACGAGGGATGTCGACATGAGACGATGATAGTTTCTATCTGAAATTTAAGAAGAGCATGATAGAAAACACACTGCTAATTAGGTACACGCAACTCAGCCTCTATTTCAAGTGAGTGGGCCGCAATTAGTAGGTCTCTCTCAAAAAGCCGGGCCGCAACTCACCTACACAGTGACGGGGAGATTTTGGTTCGAATCCCAGCCTAAACCTAAATTGTTTCCTATTCTCGATTGGTAAAAATGCTGTTAGAATTGTTCTAAATTCTACTTTCCTCATCCCTACATAATTATAGCCAGAATGGGTGGTATATGGTAGTGGTAGCCCCGTAAAGTGTAGTCCTAATTTTATTTTCTTATCTGACAGCTGAAAAAGTTACTAGAGCTGCTTTCACGTATTCATACGTGCCTTCCTAATGTACTTGTACAAGTACCCATACCAGCTGTGAGGACAGGAAAGTTAATAGCGTCTCAAGATATTTACTACACACTAGTCTTTCTAACTGTCCCCCGAACTACCCTCTAAACTAGCTCAATGTAAACACATGCTTGTCAAAATAGTCTAGATCAGTATTTCTCAACAGCGGCCCAAGGGCCAGATGTGGACCTCCAAGGACTTCAGTCTGAGCTTAGGTAAATAAATAAGGTGAGGTGGAAGAGGAAGCATATAAAATACCTGTGATTCTGCAGTTTTTATAGTAAAACATTTCTTTGTTCAAAATAATTAAAATATTGCTCCATTAGCAATGTTTAGTTTAATGTTCTTCACGTGATGATATCAACAGTTGTTGACTATCTGTCAAAAGTGTCCTGGAATTTAATGACAACTTTTTATCTTCCTTTAAAAAGTTTCTCATCTAATGTTAATATGCTCATGACAGATATTCAACAACGTGTGAAGAAAATTAAACCAAATGTTACTACTGGAGCACTATTGTATTTATTTTGGACAGAGAAATGTTTTGCTTTGAAAACTGAAAAAACACTGACCTTTTCTACAGTCCTTTAATATATATATATATACATATAGGTCTATATATGTAACGACATATACATATATAATATAGTCCAAAGTAACTTAATGTTTGAATTAATCGATATTCAAGGTTCACAAGAACTGTTTAGTAACTTTACGGGCAAGTCAATGAGTAATTTTTAGACTAAACATTTGACTAAATATCTAAGTTGTAAGAAACCTGCCATTTTATTGTTTACTATGTTTGGGTCTACCTTAAAATGTGAATTAAGCTTTCTGGCATGAACAATATAAAAAAATACTTACAGGTACAATTTAACAAGTGCTCATATTAAAAACTCCCTAAGATTAGCAACTACATCATTTACTTCAGATTGTAAAACAAATTGCTGAAATACCTCGCCCTCACTTTTCTAATTAATTTATTGTTAAATCTTTTTACAAAATGTTTATAATAAAGTGCTTTAGTTTTCATTTGGAGTATATGTAAATTTACCAAATTTAGATTTAACACCTACGTCCCAGGTCCACGAAAAAAAATGGTGACCCTTGGTGAGAAGTAATTGAGAGGCACTGGTCTAAGTAGCCAAACAGGGACCTGTCATTTTGTACTAACTTATTTTTGGTTAGAGATTTATGTTTATCCTCCATTTTTCTTATTCTTCTTGGTTAGAGCTGTGAGATTGAAATTTACAATAGAAATATGGCACGAAGGGAAACACTATTACAGTAGAACCATGACTTCATTGGTGCTGACTGACAGCTCACAGCTGACAGCTGACGGCTTTGAAAAGCTACCAGACCAAATTATGTATCCCTACGCCGAGCCACATGATCTGCAAAAAAACATGTGGTTAGCAGCTATCACTTCTGACAGTAAAAATTTAGGTATATACCTAACTGTTGACTGTCAGAAGTCAGCTGTGAACTGTCAGTCAGCACCAAAGAAGCCATGGGGCTACTGTAGGTGTGTGGAACTTAACCCCGCGACCACGTGTCCTTGTGGGACACCACAAAGTCTAGTTATAAGAACAATAAGGTGCGTCAAAGTGCTCTTGAAAAGATTTCCAGTGAAATTAATACTTAATGTTTCACGTATGCCAAACCTTTTTAAGCCGAATTGGAAGTCGCATACTTTTTTAATAAAAGGAAACACTACCACTAAAATGGTTCATCCTCTTTCCACGATGGTACAACTGGTACTGACAAGGGAAAATAAACCACTTTTGTGTGTATACCTGTTTATTGTAGGAATGGTGGTATGAAAAGCCTTTTATTCTGCAAGAATTCTACTATATATTAGGATTTTAGTAGGAAAAAAGACCTTTCTTACCACGGATGGTGTAGACACCTACTTGCTCTGTGTTTGGGGAAGTAGACTAGCCAGGCCAGCTACTTATACAAGTAATTAACCAATATAATATACCAATGTAAGCCCTGCTTAAGATGGGGTGCTAGTGAGCGTGAGCTTAGGGAAGTATTTTTGAAGTTTTTATAACATAAACATTTGTTGGCCAAAATAAATCAAATTTTTCCTCTATAGACTCATAGAGCTTAGTTTTCTGCAAATGCTAATCTCAACAGTTCTTGAATATCTGCCAAGGGTGTTCTGAAATTTAATGACAACTTTTCTTCTTCATTTAAAAAGTTTGTCACCAAATGCCACTGTGCTCATGACAGATATTCAATAACTGTTGAGATTAGCATGTACAGAAAACTAAGCTCTATGAGTCTATAGAAGAAAAATTTCATTTATTTTGGCCAAAAAATGTTTATGCTATAAAAACTGCAAAACTAATGCACTAAACTCGCGCTCACTAGCACCCAGCCTTAAGGCTAAGTTTCTTCTAACTTCCTCTTGTAACGTTGGAGTTTCACTCAAGAAGTGTCCAAATCCTCGTTCCTAGGACCAGGAAAAGGTGGGGGTAGTGGGTAAATGTTGGAGGAGGGTATTTTCCGAACTACCCAATGATGAAATATTCACAGACTAACAGGGCCCTTGTGATGGGATGCTTGACCATCCCTTCGTGATTGCCAGGAATTCCGCTGCTTGGGTGGAACCGAGCCGCAGTGAAAAGTCTCTTGAACAAAATGTTGATATCACCATATAAAGAAAAATTAAGCTACATTTTTGTACTGAAGCAATATTTGATTTATTTTGACCAAATAAAATGTGTTGCTATAAAAACTGAAAAAACACCTTTCCTCAACTCTTCTACACTTCCACCTTAGATGTGTAGAGTTGGATCGTTCCATTCGTGGGGTGAATACGGCGTCACAACCCACTAGTTTATTTTTTTACGTCCATTATGGCTCAGATCAGTTTTTTATTCAAGCCATATATTTTCCACTACCGGCTGACTAGGTCTGTATTAGCTTCATATGCCTTGCCATATAACTTAAGACTAGGACAGGCACAACATCCAGTCCCCGGCCGTTAATTCATCACTGTGAAATCTAAACCCATATTTCACCAATGATACATTTTCGGCCGTGCCGTGAATCGAACTTGGAAACTTTAGCTTAGTATACAGACACGCTACCGACTGAGCTAAGGTGTCGGATTCACAGACCACTAGTGGGTTGCTCTTTATGTCCAAACTTAATCTATATTGGTTTATTATTAATTGTTCGTGGACGAACATGATGGAACGCCATGGTAATATGGGAAAGGCAAAAGATTGTGTGGAATATTTTTAATCATGTAAGCTTGTTATGTTTTTGTTTTGCCTCACGTTTTACTAGCTGTTCAGGTTATACGCTTATGTACTAATTACGTTAATGAGCTAAAAGAAGAATAAGATTAGATTTAGAGGAAGTGTAATTGCTTTTGTGTGGATGAAGAGTGTAAAACCAGTTTTGGATAAAACCATTCTAAGTACACCCGAACGGGATTCGAACCCCGATATTCATGTCTTTGGCAGTCTAGTCTAACGCTATAATGACGTCCTAAGCAGATCATGTTATGTTAAAACCTAAATAAGTGTTATAACTTATTGGGTATAAGTTTATTAAACTTACCTCTGTTTTAAATGTAGTGGCCCAATGTTAAACTTGTGCAAGAAAAGTTTCTTCCATGAACTTAATTGCTTATCTTATTTTAATGACGTTATCTATTTGAAGATTTCAAACTTATTTTTTGAAGCAGGTTGCATCTTAACATGACGCACCTAAACAGTCTAAGCGCTATCATAATAGACACCAATGTAAGAAATAGAAAGAGAGGGAAGAAAATGAGCAGTTCACCCTGTGAGGCTTCTTGTTTGTCTACTAATATTTCTTCCTCTCTTCCTTTGACAAGCTTACACACACCCTATACTCTGTACACCTTGAAAACATTGACTTGCTCTTTAAAATTACATTTTTCTGGTTTCCCATTCTAGATAGGCATTTGATTTCACATGCTTTTTTAATCTACATCCTGACAAGAAGATTCTTACAGGACATTTCCGCGAATAAACTAAATAGCCACATGTAGTAAGACCCGGTGTTAAAAAAAAACAGTATACATCAGTATAAGATAATAATTTTGTGACACTGTAGGACCATTTTCAGGGTTAAGAATTTATTGTTTTTTTTAATGTTATATTCTTAAAACTTGCTGAATAAAACGTAAATTCACTAACATGGGAAATCTAATCTTGACTTTTTGTGACGTCACAGGTAGGCAACGTCCTTAAAATGCATTCGAAAAGTTGCCATAAATGAACCTGTTTTCTTATTTAACTCATCAATGGTGAAGTCAAACTTTTAACTTTCCTTGAATAAAACAACCTACCGCAAATGTTCGTTCATGGAGTGTGAAGTTCTGCACTTACATCCTCTCGGGTGATTATTCGCTCTCTTTGATATGTGATAGTTTACCGACTATTGGTGGAAAAAAGTTCGTTATTCGCTATGTATGACAAAAAATACTCATACATGAACACGAATATGTTATCCACACTTGCGTGATTCATAGCGAACTATTACATTAAAAAAAACTTACAGTGGCTCAATATGGAAAACCGACAGCTTTGTAAAATGATCTCTACTCAGGGTTGACCAAAAGATCTTCCATGCATAAATATAAAACACAAAATAGAGCTTATCTAAAAGTATTCAAACATCAATTAAAAAACTTTGAAATATCATTTTCCTTTCAAGCGGAACGCGGTACCATCAGAATTTAAAGATTTGAAATCGGTGACATTTTCAGAAAAAGGTGGAGGAATCATTTGCTGGGAAACCAATTTTTTTTAAGATTTACCATCAAATGTTTATATAAAACTGTAAGAATTATAAAATTGTAGGTTCTTAGAAATAAGTTTTAAAATTAATTTTCAATATTTTTAATACTCAGCCTCTTAAAATATCTAGAATAGCAATATTATAAATAACTCTCAATTGAGCCATGAGCTGAGATTTGTATGATACAGGTTGTTTCGCTCACTTTCGGCCCTTGAGTTACCCTTATAACTTTCAAACTAATGGTGTATGATAATTACTCAGGGGCCGAGAACGATTGAGACATCCTTTATAAATAATAAAATAAAATTGCATAATCGTGACCAAATAATGAATGTGTATATTCGTCAAGGTGTTACTCTATAAATAGACTGAACTGCCGATAACAGGGAGATCGGGATTCGAATTCCGGTCAGGCGTACTGAGGGTGGTTTTCCCCAAATTCTTTTTCATTCTCCTTGTACACAAATGAGGTTACACGTCTTTTAAATTCAACCTTCCTCATACTTAACACACTAGCGTCATTAGTGGACATCCGTGTAACCCCAAACGGGTAATAAAACAGAAAGGATCATGGTACGCGCAAGAATTTTCGTTGAGGACTTAGTAATTATGTTCCATAAAAAAAAAAGAGTAATCTAGTATTCGGTCTCACGGAACTAATAACATAATGTGCGTTTCACAACAAGGTCTCAGAATGCGATCATATCTCCCTGTGAACTTGAAACATTAGTAAGCCCTACTGATCAGATAGCGAGGTCATTCTTAAAAAAACTAAAACCATCAAATAGGATGTCACTGTTAAGTACACTTGTCAAATGGTTTGTGGAACTAGGTCGATTTTATTGTTTGATAACACATATCAATCAAAATAATGTTCTAGAACATAAGGTAACGTAAGATCAAATACACTATCTGTATCATTTATTTGGGAAAAAATGAAACCTCGACGTGGAAGTCAGGTGTCAATTCTAGCCAAGTTTTACAAAAGGTAATATTTTTCACGATGTGGTTACTCAACCTTGCTTCTGACGATCTCATTTTAAAAAGTCAAGTGTTTATATATT
Source organism: Timema bartmani (assembly GCA_902151455.1). Classification (NCBI taxonomy): domain Eukaryota; kingdom Metazoa; phylum Arthropoda; class Insecta; order Phasmatodea; family Timematidae; genus Timema; species Timema bartmani. Next base: position 80,408 of record CABFWB010002519.1, read on the forward strand.
TTATTGAATTTAAAACATACCAATTTTTAGAACCAACATTCCATGATCATTTCACCAGCGTGCTTTATTACTAGACTAAGGAAGGAAGAGGGTAATGTTTGTAATGGTAATGGGTGTAATGTTTGCTAACCGACTACGAAAGAAAGAGGGTAATGTGGTTGGGTGTAATGTTGGTTAACTGACTACGAAAGGAAGAGGGTAATGTGGTTGGGTGTAATGTTTGCTAACTAACTACAAAAGAAAGAGGGTAATGTGTTTGGGTGTAATGTTTGACTAACTAACTACAAAAGAAAGAGGGTAATGTGTTTGGATGTAATGTTTGCTAACTAACTAAAAAAGGAAGAGGGTAATGTGTTTGGGTGTAATGTTGGTTAACTAACTACAAAAGGAAGAGAGTAATGTGTTTGGGTGTAATGTTTGCTAACTAATTACAAAAGAAAGAGGGTAATGTGGTTGGGTGTAATGTTTGCTAACAAACTACGAAAGGAAGAGGATAATGTCTATCCAGTCGCATACCCCTTTTGGGGCCATGACCTAACCAACCTACCCCTTTAATCACTTCGTGATAAAAAAAAATGAAACAAACCCCTGATATTTGTAAACGAAATATTAACGATATTTCCAAATATTTATTTAAACTTTAATGTGGACACATAAACGGTCGTTCAGGAGTTTACTATAACATTTTTGTGATAAGTTTTAAAAAAACGTGATAGAAATAAATAAGGGCCTTAAAATTCAATAATATCTCGTCAGAATATTTTTCCAATTTGTTTAGCAGATTCACTATTATTAAGAGCTATTTAATGATTAAAATAACTCGGTGGTGTATTGCGTATCCCCTGAAATCTTGCCCGTGCCCCTAGGGCACAGACAAATAATATACCCAGATACTCAACATCCAGGTTAAAATGGTCGCGCTCCTTTTTGCAGATTGAGTCCTTCAACACTAGGATCGCTGCGGTTAGTCCTATCATCACCCAGCAGTGACACTAGCGAAGCCCAGTGTTGAAGGACTCAAGCTGGCAAAAGGAACGCAGCGAAACTTCCGTAAGGTTGAGAGTCTGTTTCTTTCTTGTCTGTGCCCTAGGGGTAGGCGTACCACGAGTTGAGAAACTCTGATGTATAGTATGCTATCTAGCTTTTTTATATAACCACACCTTACTACCTGTTCAGGTTATACGCATATATGATACTTACTCTAATGGTGTAGGAATGAGGAAGGAAGCATTTTAGAGGTAATCTACCCACATTTGCTTAGAAGGATAGTGGGAAACCATTCAGGAAAAACCACTTTCGGTACATCCGACTATAATTCTAACCCCATTCTCCCCGTCATTAGCAGGCCAGTCTAACCCAAGAGTGAAGCCATTCGACCACTGAAGTGGGTAGTATGTTAGTTAAGGTAGATAAGTGCACCTGGCCCGCTACGACATTAAACGTTAAACGTTGATGCCCTGTAACTAGCACACTTTCAATGTATATCCATAGCTAATACATACCCACGTGAGTACCTCATAGCTGTAAGCTAAAGGAAAATTCCTCAGACTTGTTTGTCTGTTTTTAGTTTATTAAGTTATTTCCTTAGTCATTTTTTTTTTAAATTAATTATTTTATTTTCACTTCTACAACGTCTTAAGGATGTTAACTACCTGTGATACAGCAACAAGTCAAGATAGGATTTCCCATGTTAAGGTGGAGATGTAGGAAACTAAAGCTAAGCTAGTTAAGCTAAGTGGGTTTTTTTTCCAGTTTTTATAGCAAAACATTTTTGTCCAAAATAAATAAAATATTGCTCCATAAGCAACGTTTAGTTCGAATTTCTTGACATGGTTATGTAGCATCGGATGGTTCACTAAACACATAACACCAATGTCAAAGGATGGATCTTACCCCATTCTTCTGTGATCGAAGGCAGCGTGGAAGAACGACGTAAGTTCAGCTAGACAAACCTTCTCTGACCCAAGAGAAAAAGACACTAACCTGGTGGGCTGAACGACTGTGTAGCGAGAGCCACGTGTGGACTGGACTTGCGCAGTGAAGATATTCTCCTTTAGAAGATTCCCGATAAGCAACGAACCTTCCCGAGGCTTGTAGAAATGCGCAAAACATTGTTCTTTCGGTATTCCAGAAGGTTTCCCCCCTTGATTACCCGTCATCCTCTCCCCTGTGTTTTAGCTGTATATATATTTGTGTCTGATCCAATGAACCTCACAATTGGGACAGAGCTGGAACAGGGCTAGGATAAGCTTCGGCTTTCTACGACT
>CABFWB010002519.1:83399-105727 GCA_902151455.1 Timema bartmani
AATAGAGCTGTTAAATATTGGATTGTGCTGTCCATAATAAATATTGACTCAACACGACTTATCCTTATTTTTTAATAATAATATATCACCTCAAGTCCTAGGTTTTAGTTCTAATTTCTTTTATTTTGTAATTAGCAAGTATTAGGCAGGTTGATGCATTTTAGGGCTCTCTTGAGATAGACGGCCCCCTCATTGTTGATCTTCTCAGTAACAGGTGGGAGTGGCGAGATTCGATGTGTAATGTTTCTCAAAATAGAACATTTCAGATCTTAAACTCATGAGCACTCACTCTTGTTGTTTCCCTTGTATTATTTGTGGCCTCCTCATCTGAGGATGCTACAGTTATATCATCAGTTGTTTAATATCTGTCATGAGAATTACGGCATTAGATGAGAAACTTTTTAAATTAATAAAAAAATTTGTCATTAAATTCCAGGACACCATAGATAAATACTCAACAACTGTTAGTATCACAATGTGAACTCTATGTTTCTATTGAAGAAATATTTTATTTCTCTCTACATCATCACCTTAATGGATTTTTATTCGGTTGATTTTAAATATATAACATTATAGAAAGAACCATAAATTCTTAAATAATTCTAAAATTTGTCAATCTTTTTTTTATCTTGAAGCAGTTATTTGTAGAGGATTTTTTTAAATCATTTCCAACTTGGGCTATTTGCTTTATCCACGAAAATATCCTAATAAAATCTTCCTGCCAGGATTAGATTAAAATATTCCGTTGAAGCATATGTCTATCTAGAATAGGAAACAAGAAAGAATTAGTTTTTAAATGCAAGACAATGCTGTCCAGGCTCCAATAGTATAGTAGGTGTGTATACCCGTCAGTGAAAGAGGGGAAGTGCTATCAGCATATAAACAAGTCTTTACTGGATGAATTGTTCGTTCTATCCCCTCTCTTTCTATTCTGATACTGTTAGTGTGCTGAAGTGCTTCACGTTTAGATGCAACCCACCTCGCAAAATAGCTTAGAATTCACCAAGTAGGCAGAGTCGTTAATAAAATATTATTATTTACTAGCGGACCCGACAGACGTTGTCCTGCCCGAACGTTGGCTTTTCGTTTGGGTGGCATAATTGATTTCGATAATAAAACAAATACTATGTGATCATCACAATTACAAATTCACAATGAACTCCAATTAGTGAGTTACACAAATATTACAAATTCAGTGTTTGTCAAGACAACATACAAAATAAAACATCTTTTCATTTTTGGCATTTCGCCCACAACTCCACAAATATCAGCTGTATCGAAAAACAAACATAGCTATGAACTATTCTCAGAAGTTCAATTATTCATGAACTTTTCAGAAGATTTTAACGGTCAATTATTAATATTATATTCATTATTATAAATATTTGGGGGGAGGGGGGATGAAATTTTGAGGTTACATGTTCTGATATGCAAAAAATCTAAAAATAAAAAATAAAATAGAAAATCCCTAAAAAATAAAAAACCATTCATAGAACCCGATTGCAGCGCCCCCTACCGGGTCCAATTGTGAATCTAAACCATTCACGGACCCACTCAAACACACACAAAAAATTTCATCAAAATCGGTCCAGCCGTTTAGGAGGAGTTCAGTGACATACACACGTACAGAAGAATTATATATATTAAGATAATAATAGCTGAAATATATTCTTTAACTGTCTAGTAGAAACTTTTATAATAAAGGCGAACCCATTAAAAAAAACACCTGTTTATTATTAATTTTAAGTGTTCTGTCTCATGACAGGTCAATTATTTTTGTCAGTGAACTTAGACCACCAATGCGCCGTCCTCTGCTTCCTCCTTCAGCTCCCAGAATCTTCTCTTTCCATCAAGTCATAAAAATCACTTAGATATTTACAACTTAATGAATGCCTAGTTATTTTAAAGTTGATTTAATTGTTTTAAATTATGGATATCCGTAATGTGGACGGTGGTAATACGGTCTAAGGCGTCACTATTGTACTACACTAGATTTCTGGTAACAAGGATACTGGGGTTTGGATCTTGGACTTGTGTGATGTGGATGCATTTTCCTGATTGGCTTCCCACTCTACCACCACGCAAACGAAGTTACGTTTCCTCTTAATTGTACCTTACTCATCCACAACACATTATCATAACTAGTCGTGTAAAAAATTATGAATACAGGCCTAGCGAGTGGTAAGATGGGGTGATAGATAAAAACTTAGCGCTTGAAAATATGGTCGCATCTTTATATACTAAAGTGTGATTTCAGATTCAGTTGGCTTTTTCCCTTAGAATTCTCCCCTCCTTATCATTTTCACTTAGATTGGTCTAGCTTTAGGTGTTTACCATAGTTTAGTTGGTTTATTCCAGGTTTACTTCTTAAGAAACCAGTAATGAGTTACATCACAGCATTAAACATGTCAATATAATTAGCTACCATTCGCATTTTTCAACTAACAAACAAGATTAAGTATCTTCCTTGAGTACATGTTTGTACCTGTGACTTGATTGGCGTGATATGAGCCAATTTTTAAACTGCCTATAACTAGTATTAAAACTATTGTTTACTTCCGCAATGACAAAAAAAAAACCTTCAGTGTACACCAGAAAAACAATTGCAATGTGAAGGAGGGTATGCACATCTATTTAATGCAAAGTGATGGAAAATAATTACCTGTTTAATAGAAACTATATAGAATACAATGATAAATACGATGAAATAAAAACCCATTAGTCTGGAGGGGCTAAAAAATGAAAGCTACTCCACTAGCATCACATTTTAAAATGTAGCTACGGTCAAAATAAGTGGATATTAAGCCACTTACCCACTTGTCCAAACAAAACCAACATCAAACAAAACATTTCGTTTGACGAAGACATTTAAAATTTTTATTATTTTAAATTGTATCGTCCCCACAAACAAAAAAAACAAAAACTGTTTCAAAAGAAGATTCTTGTTTCTCAAACATCAAACAACAACTAATATAAAACAACGAAATCCGGATGTACAGTTTTCGATGGAAACGTTGCGATAACAAACCAATAGCTGAGAGGGTTGAGGCAAAAGCAAGATAACCCCCATTTTATGAAAAAATTTACTAGCACGGATTTCTGGTAGTATACCTTCAAATTACAAGTTTTTTTTTTGTCAGTCAAGACATACAGGACAGCTAATATTGATGAATATTTTATTTATTTTGTATAGCTAGATTTACAGATTTTTTAGACGTTTAAATAGTGAGAATACCCCATCTAAATCTGTGAGGGCTATCCTGTTTTTGCCCCGACCCTGTCAATTTAGGTATGCGTGATCTACCCACTTTCTATACGTTTGCAAAGAGCCCTGCAGTCCGACATAACCTTGTGTTTGTGTTTAAGTATATTTGTGATTTATATAATCATGACAAAAGAGACTGGAAAAGATTGTGAAATGATAATTTATTATGTACAGTAGCATACTCTTATCTACGGTCAATCTAAAAAGGAATACCACAATAGACACATTGGTCTCAATACGGCTTCCTTCTTTCTCTCATGAGCCAATAATTTTCCTATAAGGCTTCAGATGTTCTTGTCTTCAGAAAGTGTATGAGACCAGAACTTTCGGTGTTTATTCGCAACTTCTTTTTCGAGTAAAATATTATAAAAGGTCGAAAATATAACTAAATCTATGTCTTTCTCACCCGTCGCCATATTGGCTACTGGGGGAAATTTGTTTTTGTCTGGCGATGATCTCCCACAGCATTGAACATTTGTTTGAAGCAGTTGTTTGGAATACTTTACTCTAAACAAATTGTTTCGACCAGTGGGCCTTAACAGACTAGTAGGTCAGGCCTAGCCCTGAAATGTTACTAGATAATCTCATAACGATGACTCTCACCAAGTTCCAATCAAACTCGTGATTTCATTTCATAAATCCTCTATTTAAAAAATCTCGCCATTCTTGTTTAATCAATCGCCTACTTTCTTACAATCGTGTACTGTAGCGCAGAATTCAGAACAAAATGTGGAATTTTGTGAGTTGTGTTGAACTTTAAATTTTTATGAACACTCGCCTCAGCAATTTTAAACAATAGAGATTAGATTTTTTTTTGTTTCATCTTTGTTAAGCTTTGTTTGGTTAAAAGATTTGTTAATTGTGGAATTTGGACAGAAATCTTCTTAAATGAAGTATACCCGACTGGGATTGAACCCCGATCTCCCCGTCTTGGATTAGTCTAGTCTAATGTGAGAGTAGTGCCTTAGATCATGCGGCCACCGAAGCGGGTAAACTACAAGCTGTAGTTCACGAACGACTGACTGAACAACAAGGTGGATTTAGTTGATAAATGAACTAGAAGAAGTAGTTCGCTAGTCACTGAACTACTAAACCATTTTATTGAACAGCTCAATTAGGTGAACAGAATCGCTTTCAATAATTATGCCTAGTGATCAGTTCTGGCAATCTCTGAATCTGACGTGAAAAACTCCCTCTTGGTTTTTCTCTACCGGGGTTTAAACCCAGACCTTCCCGTCACCGTAAATCCGGTATCTTATCTAACTTGATGATTGTGAGCGTGGAACCACCAACTGGTCCAAGTTTTAGACGAAACCATTCCATAAAATCTATAATTGAGGTTTTAACTGGACTGACGTCAATCTCAAACAGAGTAGTATGTGAAACATTTCCTTCTACCGTGTTATTAGAGTTTTGGTTAACCTTCTGACATTAAACTTCACCTTGAAAAGACGCGTAGCAAGTAAAATAACATATTTTTTTATTTTTCTCGAATCTTTCTCTCGGATTCACATTATATAACTAAAAACGACCCGCTTCAGTGGCTGCATGGTACTAAGGCGTCACACTCGCAATATATTAGGAATGCCGATGACAGGGAGATCGGGGATAGAATTTCGGTCGGGTATACTGAGGGTAGTTTTTCCCAGATGTTTTTCCACTCTCCTTCCATGCAAATGTGAGTAGACTTCCTATTAATTCAACCTTGCTCCCCCTTAACCCATTAGTTTAATTAGTATGTAGGCGTAAAACCTAAACGGAGAGTAAGACGCGGTGCTTAGAAAAAAAAACAAGAACTAAGAAAGAGGAAAATCATTAGTCACTCTCGCAGTAAACTAGACTGCTAGCGACGGGGTTCGAATCTTGTTGGGTTATGCTGAGTTTTTACAAAAATTGTTTTCCACTTTCCCTCCACGCAAATTTGGGTACACTTCTTAAATATATAAACTTCCTAATCCCTAAAACCATAATCGTAAAAAGTACATAAGTGTATAACCCAAACGGTTAGTAAGACGCGGTGCTAAATTAAGAAAAAAAACTTTGGTTCATGTGATTTAACTTCTTTTGATGTTTTGCTTTTACATAGAATACAGAATGTGGTTTTTCTTTTCAATGTTGTTTTTCTTCAAGGCCATATGATTCCTGTCTGATTCAGTTGATTACAAAATGTTATTAAAAACAGGTGGAAAGGTGACTGGTAAGTAGCTTCTACTTACATTATGATCACGATTTCAATTGGCAGAGGATCAGTTTGACTTTCGGCGAGGATTGGTTTGTTGGTGACGTTGCCTACTTGGTAAATTTTAAGCTGCATCTTAACTTGACGCACCCTCCTTAAGCACTATCACACTCCTAAGACAATGTAATACATAGAAAGAGGGGGTATAGAATGAGTATTTTATCCAGTGAGGCTTTTAGTGTAGCTTCTGATAACACGTCCCCCCTTTCACTGACGAGTATAAATGCTCACTCTACTATTTGTACCTTAAAAGCCTGGACTTAATTTTTTTTGTTTCTTTTTTTTAGTAAAACTTACCTAAGGGTATTTATCTATGGGACTTTTGTTCCAATCTATAATAAACAATAAGAGTAAGTTTGTACGATTGTGTTGTTGGCCTACCATTTATTTTTGTCTGAGCTTAGCGTCTTACTACATTGCAACACGCCCTAGCACTGCTCAAAACATATATAAAACGTCATAATACAGATTCAATTTCATTGAGTTAAGGTAAGTTATTCAAAAAATATACTTTTTTTTAGCACCACGTCCTACTACCCGTTCGGGTTATACGCTTAAGTACTATTTACGCTAATGAGTTAGGAATTGGGAAGGTTGAATATAGAAGAAGTGAACCCGCATTTGGGTGGAGGGAGTGTGGAAAACCATTTTAGGGAAAACCACCGCAGTTCACCCGACCATGATTCGAACCTCGATCTCCCCGTCCTTGGCAGTCAAGTTTAACAAGACTAGCGCGTTAGCCAACTACGCCACCGAAGCGGGTTAGAAAACTACTAAGTGCTTCTTTAGCTACCTACTCGTATAGCTTAGGGGACGTCCTTAAATTACGTTGGGGTATTTTTCATGATTTTTGATTACACCCCCTTCCCTCCACCTTACGTAATTTTTAACAATTTCGTAACTTATATTATTTAATCTTTAAAACAAAAAGTCAATTGTTATGGATATCGTAATTATTTATATTTTTGTAAAATATGAAATCTATATTTATATCGTTTCTTTAAAACAGTGAAAATTAGTTATTGATGTGGGGTTAGTCAATGAATGAAAATTAAATATTCCAGAATTTTTGAACCTTTTTACTTTCTCTCTATCTTACAGGTAGAGAAAGTATGGTGATCGTCAAAAAAATCGAACTCGAGATTTTGATGAATCTTGACGTTTCATGACTCCCTGAATCCGAAAAAGTGGTTTTTGAATTTCCGTCTGTCTGTCTGTCTGTCTGTACCTCCAACTAGAGCCTAAACTATTTTACCGATTGAGCTAAAACTTGATATCTAGGGTTTTCATAGGGTTGCCCCGAGGGGTTTTTGGAATTGGATATCTACCCCTAAAATTAAGGGTAGTTTACTGAAGGGCAAAAAGAGAAAAAGTCGATTTTCTCAAAATCGGCTCTAACGATTTTGATTAAATTTCATTTATAAACATTAATAAATATTCCAAACAAAATGGCTACCCTCAATATTTCGGCAAAATGGCTTTAAGGGCTCCGGTCTGATGCGTCAATTAACATTTTTTATAATAGCTCCGAAACTATTTGAGATATGAAATTACTTAGCATTACAAATATGTATATATATTTATAATACAGATATTTTATCCGAAACATATTTTTATAAAATCAATAACTTTCAATCTATACGCAATTATATGAATTTTTTTAACTTTTTGGACATTAAAGTTTAAGTATTGCGACCGTAAAAAAAAACTAACCTGAAATGTTGATGGATGTCGACGTCTCATGACCCCCCGAACCCTAAAAAATAGTCTTTGCAATGCCGTCTGTCTGTGTGTCTATAAAAACTTAAAATTAAGGGTAGTTTACTGAAGGGCGAAAAGAGAAAAATTTGGTTTTCTCAAAATCTGCTCAAACGATTTTGATTAAAATTCGTATCTAGGCGTTGATTAAGATTATAAATAAACTGGCTATTTTCATTTTCCTATGAAAATGATTTTTAGGGTACTTTACAGAAGCGTTAATTTCCGTATCTCCACAACTATTTGAGAAACTAAACAACTTATCATTGCAAAATTGTAGGACTATTAGAAATAAAAAACTTTTATTTGACATATATTTTTATAAAAGCAACAGTTTCTGAGATATTTGCAAATATATTAATACAATTTTGTGAGCTTTAGTTGTAAACATATACTACTTAAGTCTTAACGCAATAATTCTCCAATGCCATAGAGTAATTAAATATAAGTAAGTATCTAAAAAAAGTATGTTATTTTTCCTTAAAGCTCTTAGGAGAAATGTTTGCATAGCAATGATCTATCTCCATTTTAGACTCAATAGTCAATATTTACATTTTTTATTGGTCAAAATGTATAAATGAATAATTAAATATCAATGCGATGACTTGAAGATCTGCAACACCTTATAAAATGTTAAAACTTTAACCAGAAATCGAAATTTTAATACGAAGTGTTGACCCTTGTGGAAGACATTAAACTGTTTGAAATGTTCTTAGGTGGACAAAGATGCGCCTCTTTTCTCATTGATTCTATATCATTGTATATTATTTTATGCGTGTTCTTATGTGGAGTGGTGATGATACAATGTACATTATTCCGTTCAGAAATCTTACGAGTTTATAGAGAGAGAGAGAAAGTCTGTGCGGTGCGCCGTACCATTTATTTTTTTAGATTTTGTTTCACCATAAAACATTAATTAAAAGTACCTTACGTAAGATAGATTCTGATCCCCCTTCACACCTCGTATGAAAACGTAAACACCTCAAAACCATTACGTAATTTAAGGACGACCCATTACTTCAATTTGTAAACCCCACGGGTGGACATGTAGTATATGTAGCCAGTCTCACTATATGCAAGTTTACTAGTGAATACCTTGAATGTGGTTCTAGATTCTTCCATTAAAGCTGTGTACACTGCCCACCGTAAATTACAAGACTTGATTGTCCTAACATTGTCTTGTGATGAGTATTGGAAATGTAACTCATCATTGTGTAGCCTCCTTCACTACCCAGTAGCCTCATCCCTTTTTGAAACAAGCATCCAAGTGCAATTTTTAAACTAATTCAAACATGGGAGCTAGATTACATCTAAACAGATAAAAATGAAATTCCAGAGGACAAAAACATCATTCACTCAGGAAATTCTTACAATTATTCCATTTGTTAATTATTGTTTCATCTTATGTCTCGAAATATTAAACTGATAACATACTAAATAATATAATCCAATCCGTTGTTATTTACTTGTATGAAGCGTGGTCTTTCACTCTATACTAAGCTAATTAATTGAGAGTTTTTTTTAGAACAAAGTATATAGAAAGATACTTGGTAGTTATATGAACGAACAAACAAGAAAATGAAGACAGTACATGTAAATAAAACTATACAGTACGTGACCTTCAGTTTAGAAAAAGTAAATGGGTGAGATTTCAATGTATAATACAGGGCTTCAAATAAAACACCAACAAATAAGATCTAGTCAAGTTCCTCAATAAGATAACATCTACTCTTTAAATCACATTGGAGTATCTCCAAGTCACCATATTAATTATCCTTTCAGTGACAGAAAAATGTACACTTACTGGTTAGTTATAGAGAGAAATCTCATCTTAAAGAGTTGAGAAAATTTATGTACAGTACAACTTTTATAAAATGATGTAATAATTTTAAAACAATTAATGGAGTTGTACATATTACATTCAAGTTTTGTGTGCATATTTATGTACATTGGAATCATTCAATGAGGTATATTTTTATGCCTTTTATTAGTTAGTATCGAAATTCATTAGATTTAACTATTTTAAATTGTGTTGCTATTCAGAGTTCCGACATATTTTTATATATCTATTTTCAAATGTGTAATTTGATTGAGTACACACCAGTGGCGCACCCAGAAACTTACTGAGGGGAGGGGGCAAACAATCAAGGTTGTAGGCAGAGTTAAATTTCGGAATAGAGGGGGGTGTTGGAGGGGGTGGTTGGCATTTTTTTTAAATTAAGTGGTTTAATCACCAACCTAAAGAGGTATTCAAGAACCCCCTTCAGTAAAAAGTTAAAAAATTAGCTGCATCTTAAAGCTATTTGGAGTGGTCTTCGTTTGGCAAATTTTTGAAAATCAAATGCCTTTAGAAGCTATTTTGAGAGTTAATTCCTTAGAATGTATTTGAAAATAAGATGTCTCATATTAGCTTCTGCACCCACGTGACACCATCTGTTTACTCGCACTCGTTTAGCCGCCATTATTTAACAGATGTTAAGCGTTGTAGCTATTAGACAGGTTGTACGCATGCGCGCGCCAGTAAAAACAGTACCAACATTACGTTTTATGTATAAAAATATATTTATCCTACAGATATCCGGCAGATAAATTCAGTTCATAATACGCTTAAAATATTAAAGTGGCTGATAAACTTTATCTGGTAGCTAACTTTAACCTCCCGATAGCAATATTTATCCAGTAGTCATAAGACCAGCCCTTAATATTTTTAACATGTTAATGCAGTGGTGATTGTTTTCTGCTGGAAATGCAAGGGGTCGCGATGATCTCAGAGGCAAAAATTGGGGTCGTACTCCGAAAAAGGTTGGAAACCACTGGTGTACTGGAATTTAATGACAACTTTTTCTCTTCATTTATAAAGTTCCTCATCTAATGCCACTATGCTCATGACAGATATTCAGGAAATGTTGATATCACCGTGTTAAGAAAATTAAACTCAATGTTTCTACTGAAGCAATATTGTATTTATTTTTGCCAAAGAAAAGTTTTTGTATAAAAACTGCAAAAACACTTACCTTTTCTTGCATCCCCTTCCATACCACCTCAAGGATTAGATGAATTTGAACTAATCGGGTATGCCACTTGTTATTTACGTTTTTCATTGATTATTTAGAAATCAGAACTAGTTTAATAAGTTATTATGAAATGCAATTAACAGCTCAAATTAAATTATTGTATTTATTTTAATAATGACTAGATTTAAAAGAAGTAGAATTTATTAAATTGTCAAAGTGGATGTCTTAGAAAATATTAATATCATTAACTTAAAGTAAAAAAAAATTGAAAGTTATACCTTCAAGGTAAAAAAAATACAACAAGTATATATATGTCAAAATAAAAAAATACATTATCTTTTCTATTATAGTTTTTAACATGTTTTATTTTGTTAGCCATGATATTTATGTCCAGTTCATAACTTTGTCTTCAACAATACACACGACGATTTCTAACCTTTAACTGACTTCATGAATTTCATTGTAACATGCGAGTGACATGGCTATCAACATATTATTAAATTAAAAAAATAATACCACGTTGGGATTTAGCGGTTTTTTTTTGTTGGTTTTTTTCATATTGGAGTATGATATAAATCTTGTTCGCGTGCCACTGTGTGACACGTGTGCCATAGATTTGTCATCCCTGCTTTAGTGTTTGGCCTGTAATACTGAAACATTATTTAATTGACAAATATAAGATTGCTAAGTTTTAGAGAAAAAGTTTTGTTATAAAAAATAAATATCTAAAACTCATGTCTAAGATTTGTTTTTAATCTAAAAAAAATAAGATCACACTAGCACGTAACTAAAAAAAACTTAAAGTGGCTCAAGATGAAAAATCTAAATATTTCAAATTTTAGTTCACGACTTCATAAAATTATAGAACAAAATGTCCGTCTTATATCTTCTCACTTAAAATTACAAAAAACTTTAAAAAATCATTTAGATTTCAAGCGGCTTGGATTTAGAATATTTTACCGTGTACTTAGTTAAGCCTTTAAAATTGATGCATAGTTTCAGGAAAAGGTGAAAATATCATTAGTTGAGGACCTACAATTTTTATAAGTGAACATCCAATTTTGTACATAGTTAGTAATAACAATAGTATACTCTTAGAACTAAATATTAAATATTAATCTTCAATGTTTTTACAAAACGTCATGTAATATCAAGCATAATATTAGTATAAGTATAATAATGGCGTGTCTGGGTTACATCAATCTGTATCTCAGTTTGAGGAAAAAATAGCCAGTACTAATGTACCGTTGTCCAGGGGACACCCGACTGTACTAATCGTACATCCTTTCTGTGGAGGCTCTTTACATGTCTCGATGAGATGAGGTGATGGTGATAGTGAGTATAAGGGCTTGGAAATCAAGCCTGATCATTATTAACCAAACCTTGGTGACTAAAGAAATTCTTCTTCTTAGGGGAAAAATCTCCGGTACTAGTTGGGAATCAAATCCAGGGCCTCTAGGTCAGCAACCAGAGCCTCTGACCACACTATACCACGAGAATTGTTATTAGCGTAGGTGACTCTCATAGTATAAGACCAGCCACAAGCTGAAATTTGCTGAACATGAATAAATAAATACTATACATATTATGAAGTTCATATAATAGATTGTCATACACGATCATAAACCAAGAATAAAGTTACAGTCGCTGAATCTTAAATACTTTGTTTCATGCTACGTGTTGTATCAATATTGTGACTCCCTGTGGGGGTGAATCATCTTTAAAACCAACAAACTACTTCTTAAAAAAGCGGGCTATTTGAACGTCTGCAGCGTGTGTCTCAGAACGCCGGTAGCTTTTTGAATTTTTTTTGTCACCACGTCTTACTATCCATTCGGGCTATACGCCTATGTACTAATTACGCTAATGTATTAAGGATGAGAAAGGCTTAATTTAGAGAAAGTGTATCCGCTTTTTGCGTTGAGGTAGAGGGGAAAATCATTTAGGAAAAACTACCCTCAGTACAACCAACCGGAACACGAACTTCGATCTCCCCGTCATTAGCAGTCTAGTCTACCGCGATAGTGACGTCTTAGAACATGCGGCCATCTATGCGGGATACTCTGGTATAGGACCGCTACGTAACATTTAAAACAAATGGGGTATGAAGTATTGAAGGTGAACTGGCGGTCTAGGGGTAAGGTGTCAGACTTTTGTTCTGGGGTTCCGGGGTTCAATCCTAGTTACCGGCACAGATTTATCTGATTGCCAAACCCTTCCTTCACCTCTGACAAGACGTGTATTAATCACAGATTGGGAATGTGTGGAATGCTAGGCCTCCACCGTGGTTCGGATTCCACGTTAAACTGTAGATCCTCCATCTCATCTCACAATAACCCTACCACTACACATTAGCATAAGTGCGCATAACCCGAACGGGTAGTAAGACGCGATGCTAATAATAATTATAACAAGTATTGAAACCTGCAGAATAGATTTTATTTGGTTAAACATATCTGATAGAACAGTTTTATTTTAATTTTGGTAGGATTAAATCTTAAAGAAAATATTAATATTGATTACATTTTACAATATGTTTTGTGTTTTTTTTTTTTAGGTATTGATAATTAATATTTATCAAAAGCTTCATTTGCAGATAAAATGAATTGATCTGTGTATACGTAAAATTATATTTAGTAGCTTTTATAACTGTCGTATTAGGTTCTTCCTATGAAAATTGAACTGTTTGAATGGTGTAAACTTATCGATCTCGTCATTTTCTCCTAAAAATATTAATATCCCACCCAACTACATTTTCTCAGCAGTAGCAGCTTTTGCTCTGATTTGTAAGCTCAGAGATCTAATCCAAGCTGTGTTCACTGACAAATTTGTTCTTCTTTAAGGAGTTTTTCATATAAAATCTCTTCAGATTAATGTAGACGAATCTCTTTAAAAATTTCATCTCCTCATTGTGTGTGTCTAAGCTAATGTGTTTATGATATGGGTAACGCTTTGGGGTTTGAAAAAATATACTCGAACCAGAAATATTTCATCTTCAAGCCTTACTTTCCTCCCACCCCACACCGCCCACCCGCACCTCTTAAAATGGCGGCTTCAATCAACAACTAGTCACTTTCAAGGTCATGCTAGTAAAAACTTTATCTTAATGTGATTATATACCAAGAACGAGCTACATACTTTTTTTTGCACCAAGAATAAGAGTAGATAAACTTATTGTAAGGGCAAGGCAAAATATTACATCATTTTATACACTTATTCATAATCACAACGCTCAGTTTATCAGCAAAAATAAATAGAGACAGCCATCTGCTGTAGCTAATTACGGAAAATAATATTAAAAGGAAATATAATGTATTTTGGTGGCATTACATATACTTAACTATCATATAACATACATTCCTAATCACGTGGCTTCCTTATGGGATAGGCAAGAAACTATGTATATAGATAAAAAAAAACAACTCCTCTTTACTTAATCCATCCTCACTAAATTTCTCCACACTCCCACATCCTTGTATACGCCCTTCGCTTCAACAACAACCATACATCGAGATCCTCTTTTATTCTTAAAACGCTTAATGTTTCTCTTTTTCACACATTTGTCTACATCATTTAATAACGTCTTACTTGGCCTACCCCTTCCTTTTCATCCACACACTCTACCTTCATATATTTACTTCATCACTCGATCCATACTCATCCTCTCAACATGCCCAAACCCACTTCGGTGGCGTAGTTGGCTAACGCGCTAGTCGTGTTGAGCTCGACCACCGAGGACGGGGAGATCCAGGTTCGAATCTCGGTCGGGTGAACTGGGGGTAGTTTTTCCTAAATGATTTTCCACTCTCCCTCCACGCAAATGCGGGTTCACTTCCTCTAAATTCAACCTTCCCAATTCCTAATCCATTAGCGTAATTAGTACTTAAGCGTATAACCCGAACGGGTAGTAAGACGCGGTGCTCAAAAAAAACATGCCCAAACCAACATATTTACTATTATTTAAACTAGTATTTGGTGCGAATCCACAAATATGATTAAAAAGTCGTTGAAAATGATCTAATGTCACATTTTCACAAATTTTGTTTATTTTTCTTAATGAAACTTAAACAATACGGTTATTAGGGGAAAATATCCGTGGTGGAATCTTCCGACTTTATCTTGGCATAAGCAATATTTTTAAATAACGCATCATAGAATTTAAATTTTGCGTTATATCTTATCGTCTAAGCGAAAATTTCTGGTTTACCGAGGCGGCCTCCTTAGTTTTACATCATTTCATTGCGGGTATGACGTGTATAAAACCTCCTATGGTGTACCCTGGAAAACGTTCTGTGTCACCAGAGAGACTAATGTACTACGGAATAAGTCCCCAATTGCAACCTCCTGTCCTAAAACCAAAATGTGACAACAGCTATAGCAGGGACGGATATAAGTTGAAATTTTAGACTGCATGTAATGTGGATGACCAAATGTTGGACCGACTTAGCCCAAGATACAATACATTCCTTTCGACCGATAATAGCGATATCAAAAACTGTCATGACCCCTGTCGACCCTTGAAACTTTAATGTTGACCGACTTATCGATATTAGACATCTCTCCTAGTGACGTAAGACAACTCCCATACTGACCCATATCTTTCATGAATTATATATGAGAATACGTATTTCCGGTCATCTGGTTTTCCTCCTCTTTATATATATATTTAAACACCTCTAGAAGCTCTCTAAAGTGTTTTTATAGTAACATGGCCTCCTAACTGCTGAAGGCAAGGAAAAATTCTAAATATTAAACACCTCTAGAATCTATCTAAAGTGTTTTTATAGTAACATAGCCCCCTAACTGCTCAAGGCAAGGAACAATTCTAAATATTAAACACCTCTAGAATCTATCTGAAGTGTTTATTTATGGTAATATAGCACCATAACTGCAGAAGGTTAGAAAACGTTTTAAATATTTAACACCTCTAGAAGCTTTTTATGGTAACACAACCCCCTAATTTGTACTTGTATCTTAATTTTGATATTGTTCGAACCATAAATAAAGCCATATATGTATTTTGTTAATAAATTTCGGGGGGGGGGGGGTTGAGCCCCCAAACCCCCCCGACTACGGCCTTGATACTTCTTCTATATTCTACCTATTTGGTTAATTTAGTGTGCGTATTTTTTTTGCGTGCATTTATTTATAAGCATTTTTTACATTTTGTAAGGAAACGAAGACAATATCATTCAAATTATAACTGTTTTATTTAAATAAATTCAATACCTAACTCAACACAAAATAATAATATAATACCTCTTAAACATCAGCATTTACATCACATTAAAAAAATTCATATTATGATTTTTTTTCCTTTAATCTTACTATTTACTCTAATTTTTAATTAATCACTTGTCTTATGTTTGGTGGTGTAACTTTTCTCAAGTAATGTTGATACTAACGTGATGGATGTACTTGTTTATGAACGCAAAGTTAACTAAAACGAGTGGTAATATTAGAAAAAGCGGCTCTCAGTTTTTTGGTGTCAGCTAGTCTCGCAAGATATTTACCCTTCAGAGCCGCCAGAGCTGAAAATTCAGTTTCACGCTGAAAACGGTATTTTAGTACAGCTATCAAAATAACTATAATCATCAAATCTAGGACGTTTATGACATGTTATATTTTTAGTTTCACCTCAAATTGAATGGTTAATGAATTATAAACATTTTTATGCTTCCCTGACTCAAAATATAGATTACATATTTTATTTTATATATAAGTTCATATTTTTAGCGGTTTTCAATTTTAGGTACTTCTTACACAATTTTGGGGACATAAAGTTGTAATTCGATTAAAATTACTTAAGTAATTGTATATTTATCATTTCTATCAAACACAATACGTAGTTCGCATTTTATATTAATATTATAATTGTGTAAATATCTTACGACCAGATTAATTGCAGGTAAATATCATAACTGGTTTTGTTTTCTCACTCACTCACTATTCCTGACAAGTAGGATATACCTGTTCAAGAGAGACATTTTTCTGGAGAAACCCAGGTAATAAGAACTTCTGGAGCTTAGCTCCGGGTATTGGAGTCACTGACCGCTTAGTGGAACTGTCCCTCCCCACCCCACTGAATTCTGGTTCTGCTTCTAAAGACTCTCCTGGCATGCTTGTGTTTTTTTAATGCTTCATTATCCACCAGTTTAATTGCTCAGCATATTGACCATTTCCCAATCAAATTATCAGATTTATAACCAAAGATTTATCGGCTAATTTCTTTTTCTGCAAGATACTTCCTAGATTTGAGGCATATTTTTAATAATATTCATTGTTTAGCACAGCATCTTACTACCCATTCGGGTTATACGCTTATGTAATAATTATGCTAATAGTTTTAGAGAGTAGGAAGGTTGTATTAATAGGAAATACATCCGCATTTTCGCTGAGGGGTGGAAAACCATTTTGGAAAAACCACCCTCAGTACACCTGACCGAGATTCTAAACCTCGATCTCCCCGTTATCGGAAGTCTAGTCTACTGAGAGAGTAGCGCGTTAGACCCCACGGTATATTTGTTAGTTTTTAGGTCTCATATATTAGTATTCTTAAGGGCAGATGTTAATGCATATTTCATGATTTAAAAAGGGCATAAAATATTCGAGCCCTTAATAATAATAAAATTAAAATATAGTTATAATAGAAATGTTGTATTAACTAAACTAATTGCTCTCTTACAGTCAACTTTTTTTTGTACTGTACTAGCAAAATTTCTCGCTCCCCGTTTTAGCAACTCTTGTCCTCCATTCACCCTCTCCCCAGGGGTCACGCCTCACAGTTTGAGAACCTCCGCTCTAGAATCCTCTAACGGGCTTTGATAAAACAGTTTCATACCCGTGAGGTGGGGAGATTCTCTGTTTGACTTGTTAGAGTAAAGTAATTCACTTAATGCTTATATTTAATTAATACGTTCAACACCAAATATGTTAATGGTCTAATTTAGGGGTTAGGGATGAGAAAGGTGGTTTAAAAGATGTGTCCCCGCATTGGTATGAGTAAGAGCAGTGGCGTATCTATAGAGTGGCTTAGGTGGCAAAATTCCACAGGCCCGCGACCAAAATGGGGCCCACCATGCAGGCCCGCCCACCCTAAATTAATTTGGTAAGCGATGAAACAACAGAAAATCAGTGTTTTACTACCCGTCCGGACTGTGCGCATTTATTTACACTGATGGAGTAGAATTAGTAAACTATTATGTAGACGAAATGGATTCGCATTTGTGTGGAGGTATATTGGTAAACGACTTAGTGAAATACACCATCAATGCACCCAGACGGAATCGAACCCCAATCCCACTAACAGAAAACTAGACCAAATGAACTTGACGTTCATTCTACACATCTACCGATGTGATAAAAACATTATTAGAAAAGTAACATTAAGTATTAGAAAAAAAATTAAATGACAAGTGTAACAGATAGAGTATAAAACCCTCTTTTGGGCATGCACTTAGGCTTGAACCGAGGTTTTCTCCATTGAAGGTATTCTCCCAATCTTTACGTTTAATCCTGTCTGTGTCGGCAACAAGACGAGTTTATTTTATTCGAGGTCATGGCTATGTATGTACTGTACATTTAGTGTTGTTACCTCCGATAGGTAGGAATGTTCTTAATATTATTATTATTATTTTTATTATTATTATTATTATTATTATTATTATTATTATTATTATTATTATTTCGCGGATACATTACTTGAGTTGGATGGATCTTGATTTATAAGAAAAAAAAGAGATCTAATGGTCACTACGCCCTTGAATGCGCAGTTTCAGAATCTGACCTGCTTTCAATTACTTGCCAGAAAAAGGATAAGAGAATGTTTTGAAAGATAATATTTTAACCACAGTCAATGACCGCCCGGATCAATGTGATGGCCCATTTTTCTATCATTTAAGATGGGTTGTAATAAACGTGAATTAAGTTGTTTTCTCAGTTTTTATAACGAAAGTTTTCCATCTAATGCCGCTATGCTCATGACATATATTCAACAACAAGTCTGCGTCTGCTTACTGTGTTCGTATGAACATGGGTGGGTAGTAACTCAATGGGGAATCCCAGAGATAATAGAAGAAACTAGATCGAGCTAAGTAAAAACCTCAGAAACAGGTATACTCTGCAAATTGGAGCTGAATTCACCGTGGACGTCTGAAGGATAAATATATTTTTATGCAGAAAACGCAAGGTTGGTACTGTTTTTACCGTTGCGTGTATGAGCATAAACCTTGCTGCTACCACTACAACCTGGCTAGTGGCTTCTACGCTCAACATTTCTTAAATAATGGCGGCTAAACGAGTGCGAGGAAACAGATGAAGTCACCGTCACGTGGGCGCAGAAGTTGGGTTGTCTTGCAAGTACTAATTTCGGTGTCTGCCAAAATGTGATCATTGGTTTGGTACAACGTTTACAAAATTTCATTTATTGTACTCGTATTTAAATGATTTGTTCTGGTATAACTATAACTCTACAAATAGTTTGTCAGTTTTTATAAAAGTGTGAATTAAATGTTCTAACTTTATATATAGTTAGAGCTTGGGCCTGTGCTTACTTAACACGCGAACCAAGATCTTAACCTAAAAACAGATTATGATAGGCTAAACATCGTGAAAAACAACGCGTCACTATGGCAACAACCATTTTAACTTTCAAATAAAAGTTATCAGATACTTAAACCTCCCGATAAAAATGTGATGGATACTCTGGCAGTCATAAGACGCACTTTTAACTTATCGACCAGATAAAAATATTTATCTGCCAGTTAATAATTATCCAGGATTTAAGACCGGCCCTAAGAGGAATATTTCTTTACGGCACAATGCAAAGTTGAACGACATTACAAAACAAGTCATTAAGTTACAAACAAATATTTCCTTCCAAATATTTATGAATATAGTAGAATAAGAAAATATTTAAGTGGACAACATTTAATTCTTACGAAAAATATAGATACAAATAAAACTGATACAATTGTATCACATAGCATATCCCAGATAATTGCTTGGAAAAAGAAACCTTACGTAGATGCTGAAATGATGAACATTACCCCTCGCAAATTTGAACACAGGTGTGATTGCAAAACTGGTCGGGTGTATTTACTTAGGGCTTAGGGCTGTTTTTCCAAAATGGTTTTACACTCTATTTCCACGTACTTGAGGGTAGATTTCCTCAAAATTCAACCATTTTCACACCAGCGTAATTAGTGCATATATGCATATAACCCCAATGGCGTCAAGAAAGAAATCCAAAACTAACACAAAAGTGTTGTGTATTATTCTAACACGTATTGTTTTAATGTTAAAATGTTATAATATATTAAAATACGAGCTTATACATTTTTATCTATAATGTCTACAAGGTCAATTTAATAATTGTCATTAGAAATGTTGCTGCGCTTATTTTCAATAAAAGTTACCGGACCGAAGAGAAAGATTTTTTACATGTACAATGTTAATAGGAAGAACCTTCTATTTCAGCTTTATAAACTTTGCTAAATATACTTTCACGTATTCGTAAGTAAAGTCATTTAATTTGCGGCTTGATTGATATTTATAATACCCATAAAATAACACTAATAATATAGTAAAATTTAATAATTGTTGGTGACCAAATAAAATAAGTTTTCTTTTCTAAAAGGCTCGTCCTATGAAAATGGACTTTACAACCACTAAGAGTCTCCGAGGAATGTATTTATCTTTCATTCAAGGCTGGCCACTTCTGGTAGAGTGTTACTAGACAGGCTACGAGAGGTAGAGAAATACTGTAATCATAAAGTCTCCCACTTTATTAGACAGGTTTAATCACGTGTCTTTAAAAACAGAACGCAAAGGCAATAATCGACTGTGATCAGGAAATTGCCTACCTCACGTGGCAACCAAATTGTTTGACGGCTTTTGTTTTTGGCAGGGTTGGCCATGATGTAATTGAGGGAGGACTACAGCCTCATCTACCTATCATATTCCTCAAACCCTGCAACATTATCATTCTAAAGGAACAACATTTTATCCAACATAATTTTAATTAAATTGACGCCATATGCAAAGTAGGCTTAAATAATTTAGGTACATCAGTGTGGATTTTGACGAAATAGATCAACAATGGAACAGACTTTTACTATTTGGCAAATTTGAGAAAAAAGTGGGAATACAAAATAATGGTTCATCAATTATTCATGGATTTTTATAAGTTCAATGAATCAGTTAAACGAAACAAATTATATGAAATTTTTGTTAAGTTTGGGCTACCCAAAAAAAACATGTCAAACTAATTGGTTTTTGCTGACTGATACGCGTGGCAGGGTAGAGGTTGGATATCACTTTTCAGATATTTTAGAAATACATAATGGGTTGAAACAAGGAGATGCACCTTCCCCATTATTTTTTAATTTAGCCTTAGATTGTGCTATTAGGGTGACACAAGAAAGTAAGTAGGCAAGGGTTGACATTAAAAGTTACAATGGAGATATTAGGATAAGCAGATGATTTAGATTTGTTGGACAGCTGTAAGGAAGCTGTTGAAAGAAATGCAGATATTTTACTAGAGGCTATCAAGGAAATAGGTTTAGAAGTGAACTCTGAAAATATCATCACACAGAGAACAAAGATTGAGAACGAAAATTAATTTAGAGATTACTGCGAACAACATATCGTTTGAAGGGTTAATGAGTTTAAATATTTAGGGAAAAAATTAATTAGTAATAATGATATTAGGATGGCAATTAGAAAAAGAATACAGTCGGGAAATTCATGCTACTAATCGATCTGTAAGTTATTGATATTTCGCCCGCTTTCAAGGAATTTAAATCTCCGAATTTATAAAGCAATCGTTTTATCGGTTGTTTTCAATAGCTGTGAAACATGGTCTTACATGAAAAATATAAATTTGGGGTGTTCAAAAACATGGTGATTGTAAGATATTAGGTTTAAAAAGTAATTAAGCTACTGGGGAGTAGAGGTTACATAATGATGAGTTACATACCTTGTACACATCAAAAGATATTGTTAGGATAATAAAATACTTCAGATTATGGTGGACGGGACATGCAGTGCGAATGGAGAATCTAGAACCATGTTCGGGGTATTGACTGGCAAACCAAATGGGAAAAGGACATTGGGAAGATCTAGACACAGATGGGAGGATGACATTGGAATGGACCTGAAAGAGATAGAATGTAGTGAGATGGACTGGATAGGACTAGCTCAATATAGGAATAGGGTGTAATGATTAGATATAATTAATCAAGATAGGGATATGGTGTAATGAGGTTGACTGGATAGAACTAGCTCAAGATAGGGGTAAGTGGCGTACTTTTGCTAGTGCGGCAATGAATTTTGAGTTCCTCATGCCAAAGAGTAAGTAAGTAAGTTGAGTTGGAACAAAACTTGAGTTACTGTTGTTTACCACTTTCACCAAAAAAAATCACAGAACTGAAATGTAGTCCCATAACGAGCTCTCAAACAATAACAAGAAATCAGCGCGAGCTTTGTAGATACCTCTGCACAAGTAGAAAAAAAAATCTCAGCTTTATCTGCGCCTCTCCATAAAATCTGGATACAAGAACCAATAAAAGGACCCCGCACAAACCTTTTGTGAAATAGCCCTCACTTAAATTAGCTGAAATTGAAATATGTTGCAGTTATTGAGTCACTGATCATAAGCCTCAATGTTTACGAAGCTTGAAAATCAATAATTTTTTTTTTTGCTAGAGTCATTTAAAATACTATAATATATTGTAAATTTGCGATGATATAGCTGATTATTTTCTAGTTGATAATAGATTATTTATTCATGTATATGTAAACGTTGTAAATATGTATATGCAAAAATATGGGTGTGCGTATGTGTGAATATGTGTATATATAGTAATTCTTGCATGTAAATGCGAACTTTATATGTATCGACCAAAATACACGTGGTGTGCATAAGTGTGTGTGTTTTGTGTATGTGGATGTGTGTGTATATTATTTTAAATTGTAATTGTTTGTATGGATACAAACCATTTGGTTATGTAACAACAAATAATTTCTGATGCGTGTTTTGTGTATATATATA
>CABFWB010002520.1:0-54896 GCA_902151455.1 Timema bartmani
GCCCCTCGGTGAGGAGGATGATGCGTTGGAAGAGCAGGAGGAAGAGGAAGAGGGGAGCAGTCTGCTGGAGGAGATGGACGACGACTACAACCAGAACCCTCGGCGGCGGCGGCGTCTCCGTGTCGCTGGGGGTGGAGTCGAGGAGCCCTCCACCGCCACGCTACCACTGCGTGCTCCCTCCACTCAACCCCCGGTAACGCTCCCCTTCCCCCGCTCCGCCCTTGCTTGCACTGTGTCTAGGTCGCACGGGATAGCGTCAAGTAGCACCTGCACAAATATACAACCTGGGGGTCGGATCACCTAATAATGTAATTCAGCTTTTCTCGGGGCAGACTAAATATGTGAGACGCTCACCCTCACAATTCTCCTCTATCCTCCATTGCGGCCATTTGTATCACCTCCCAGGAAAACTAAACAGCCTGAGCTGTCAAACATCAATAACTGAAGAAAACCAACACACTAATTCTCTTTTCTTTTTTGTCATTATGTTGGCATTGTTGAATTGAGTATTGTAAAAAAAAGTTGTAGGGGTGGAAGTCTGATGATCTACCAAAGAGGGCGTCAGCTGAAAAACGTTGGGAACAAAAATGGTAACAGACCTAGGAGACTCTAGTGGACCTAGAGGTCCGTGCAAGTAGTGATGGTTGGTCTCTTCCTTCTTTACACCGTCCAAACTCTTTGGCTGCTCCGTAGGAAATAAAGCACTATATTACACACTTGCATGGAAGTTTTGTTTACACATTTATTGTATATTTTTGCCATGAATGTTCGTTGTTATATTCTCTCTGATTATGAATTATTGAGAAATGAAGAAATCAGAAAAAATCAGACTGGTTGACATTCTTGATTATAATCTCGGTTAGAGGGGATGATATGTAATCTAATTTGGAGTCTATTTAGTCATGAATAGAGGTGGCAATTTCCTCCCAACATTTCGATGTATCGCAGTGTATATCTCGATCAAATTAAATCGAAATATTAGTTGCTTACGTTACATATGGCTACCTTTAATGAATACTCATGTAAAAGATAAAAAGAGCAAATAGGAAATGATAATGTGCCTGGTTTTCTGGACTGTACGAATGTGTATATACTTCAAAAACGTTTCATTAGAAGGTTTACTTTAGCTGTTGAAAATAGCAGACGAGTTTAATTAAAATAGAAAGAAAAATGTTAAAAAAGTTATGGGAAAAAATAGTTTAATTTATTTTATTCACAAACTTTGAGGTGGGAGTGTAGGGGACGCGACAAAAGGGCAGTGTTTTTACAGTTTTTATAGCAACACTTTTTTGGTCAAAATAAGTCAAATATTTCTCCGGTAGAAACAGTTGAATTTTCTTCCCGTGGGGACCTCAACAGTTTTTTAATATCTGTCAAGGGTGTTCTGGAATCTAATTAGAACCTTTTTTTCCCTCTATATCTAAAAAGTTTTTTTATCTAATGCCGCTACGCTCACGACAAAAATATGTTTGCCATAAAAACAGGAAAAACTTATCTTTTCTCGCTTCCCCTACATTCCCATAAAAACGTGACCCGTTAAATTGATCGCCTTTTATGATACTTAAACGTCGATGCATAATTGCCACACCTAGTCATGAGTATCCGTTGCTTTGTACATGAGGTTTTTAACCATGTTTCCCTAAATGTGACGTAACCGTGATAGTTGTGTGTTTCACCCACCCCCGGTTTGTGTTATTTTGGAAGTGCGTGGTAGTCAGCTGACTGGCGGGTTGCCAGAGTCCCACAACCTGCCAGACAGTCTGTGTAGTGGGGTCAGTTCACATGTTTTCCAAGTGAAGTGCGGCCCTAATCGTGCGTTTTAGTTGCAGAGGAAATAGCCATGTCGTCGGACAGGTCACATCTTCCGATCATGATGCACACGAAAGTAGGTAATTAATATTTTGTTTGTTCAAACTTAACCTACATTCGTGTGCATAGTCCCATTTTCATAGAAAGGGTATTTGAGAAAATACAAACACATTTTTTGTGGCTAACATTAATAGCATTTTACTATATTATTAGTGTTATTTTATAGGTAATAATAATAATAATAATAATAATAATAATAATAATAATAATAATAATAATCAAAAGTGACAGCCGTGGATCACATGACTTGACGTATGAATACGTGAAAATAGGCCTAGTGACTTTATTAGCTGTCGAATACAAGGTTCTTCCTATGAACATTTGACTGATTAGCTCCGGTACACGCCAAATAGGCGCGTTTCTAAACATTTAGAGACGAGAACCTTTTGTTTTAATTTCTTATTAATCTTGTTAATGTAGATATGAATATATTTTAGATATCTTGCTGGCCCTATTTTGTTCATTTAAATTATCTAGGCACGTATCTACGTCAAGATAAAGCCTAACTACAGTCCAATTTTCATATAAAATAACTTGTGACCGTGATCTATATTCACGTATTCCAACGCCAAGTCATGGTATTTGCAGCTGTCACTCTTTACCCACAAGATTATTGTAAAATTTTATCAAAGTTGACCACAAAAAAGTTTGTGTTTTCAAAAAGGTCCTGTCTATGAAATTGGACCGTTAACATTTTTCCACGTTTACAAAAACAAAAAAAGTTAAAACTGTTTAATCTCGTTAAATAATCACACCATTTGTAGGCTAATCCAAGTAATAGTGGGGGTTTTTAGTACTGCGTCTTAATACCCGTTCGGGTTATACGCTTAAATTTACTAATTACTCTTACAGTTTTAGGGATTAGGGAGGTAACATCTATAGCAAGTGTATCCGTATTTGTGTAGAAGGAGAGTGGAAAGTTATTTTGGAAAAAAAACACACTCTCAGTAGACCCGACTGAGATTCAAACCTCGATCTCCTCTTCATCGGCAGTCAAGTCTAACAGGAGAGTAGCGCTTTAGACCACGCGGCAACCGAAGCTGGCTTAATAGTGTTGCTATAAAAAAAACTAGCATAACTGCGTTTTGATATTTTATGGCACATTTAAAAAAAAGTTACTAAATTGTTCTTCCCAAAACTTTTTTTTGTACAAGGAATGCAGACCAACACAACTTCCCAGAGTGATAAGGCATGTTTTTCGAAATGAACAAGTTCGGAGCTGTTTGGTATTTTCTTAAAAGTGAAGAATTATATAATGTACTTTGAACGGATTATATAATAAAAATAACCTTGTGAAAAATTGTGTATGAATCGTTTACAGATGAAATGGTTTAACAGGTGGTTTGTTATATAAAAATATCGTTCACACCAAAATGAAAGCGAATGTTGTCTAAATGTACACTTAGTATTAAAAACCTAACCTTTTAAGTTATATAATTATATATATATATAATTTAAATGTCGCCGTTCTTAGATCAAAATATATATTTTTTAACACGATCACAAGAAAACATTTTAAGATAATTCGAATTTTCTAAAAAATATCTCATTACATATAATTGAACACAGGAGCTTTGGTTTAGCGCGCCACTGCTCTAATACTAACCTTTCTCTGGTTCAATTCTCGTGTCCAGGTGTCATTTTTAAAATTTACAAATCCGGCAATATCCTTAACCTATAGACCAGTTCAATCTTCCAAGATTAGCTTTTTCCGTTAACTATAAATATGTACAAGCATCCGCTTCAGTGGCCGAATGGTCTAAGGCGTCATTTTCGTGTTAGACTGGCCTGCTGATGACTGGGAGATATGTGTTCAGATCCCAGTTGGATCTATTAAGGGTATTTTTTTCTAATTAGTTTTCCACTCTTCTTCCACGCATATGTGGGTAGATTAAAAAAAATGTATAAGGGTTGTTTTTTCCAAGTTTGCCGTTTCTCGAGTTAAAGATTTCAGCCCTCGGGAAAAGTTCTATTTTAATTGGTTTAGCTTTTTTTTTAGATTTATAATTTTGATTTGGATGCGTTGCGTGAGTTTGACCTAGATAACTCTCCCCTCCCCGCACCTCTTCTTTTGATGGGGTTGTACCTTATTTTGCATGATGAATGAATGCTTTACCTGTCATCATTTTGGTAGCCGTCTGCAAATAAAAATGAATTAGTTTCCCCCAAACTGTGCGGTGTGATTGTCATGAACGGATGTGTTTTGGTTACTTGGGAAGGACAATCTATAAATGTTAAATACGCGTTGTTTGTTTGTTTTTGTTTTTTACAAACTAGCGTGTGTTTTGTTTTTTGTATGTTACAAGTGTCTGCGCTTTATTTAATTTAAAGTTTAACAATCGGCGGATTCGTCCCAGTTTTCTTTGGATCGGTAATACCTTCATCTCCGCATTGGTGGTCGCGTGGTCTAACGCGTCTTACTACCTGTTCAGGTTACACCCATTTATGATAGTTACTCTAATAGGGTAGGGATGAGGAAGCAGGCATTTTAGAGGTAATGTACTCGCATTTGGGTGGAAGGAGAGTGAGAAGCCATCTAGGAAAACCACCCTCGGTAGACAGCAGCCCAGTCCGACCTCACGCTTAGCTCACAAGTAACAGGAATATCGGGGTTCGAATCCCTGTATTGAAGGGCAGTAAGGAGCAAAACCATTGGTTTTAAGGTCTAAGACTTTGGACTCGCACTGCGTGATGTCATCCTTTACGGAGAGCCTGAGCTTCGAATCCCGGCTGATTGCACTGATGGTGATTGCCATTACGTTGTTCTCGTCGGTTCACGTAAATGTAGGTGCACTAATCCCAAATTATCCTCATCGCGCTCTTAGCCTGTAGATAAGCCGATAATAGTATTGGGTGCTAGACGTTAAGGACAAGGACACGTACAGTTCTATTTTCATAGGAAGAGCCTTTTCTAAAATACAAACACATTTTGTTGCTGTCAACATTTATAACATTTTACTATATTATTAGTGTAATTTGATAGATACTGATCAATGTAAAGAAAATAGCACCACTCGAAGGAATTTGATGTCATGTCACCCATAACACAGTTAATTCTAATAAGTAGAGTATTGACGTTAATTGAACATTGGTGTGGATTTTAAAGGCTTATATATATATATTAGTTAAATTTCCAAAATGTGACCAGATTTTAACAGCTAAATTTGTCTTCCTTATAGCTTTGTGTATGTAATGCGCTTGCTTGTGTAATGAATGACGTCACAAGCTCAGACGTATTTCTCCATCCGGCGCTACCTTCTATTCTCTTTACATTGATATTAACAATATATTTATCAAAAGTGACAGTTGAAGTTCACATGACTTGACGTATGAGTACGTGAAACTAGATCTATAGTAATTTTCTAGCTGCCAGTTAAAGGCTTTTCCTTTAAAAATCGAACAATAGTATTCTCTTTAATAAAGGTGAAAATAGTGTACTATTGGTTAGGCCTACTATTTGAATAACGCGTTGAGAATCTTGGCGAGATGTTTCCACGAATGGCCGCATGCAGCGCCACGCTGCATCTCGGTGTTTGTCCACAAGACGGTGATCATATTAAACCTCAGTTTGTTTCAAAGGTAAAGGCGGGTCTCAACTACCTGCATGATACCAAGGGCGGGTCCCTAAGTTGTGAAGCTTGAATATTGAGTGTGCTCATAGTATATATACTTTATTTTGCACTATTTTATTTTTGTATGCATTTTATTATATCGGTGTTGTAAATATTTTGTATAGTGGGTTTTTTTTTTGTTTTTTTAAGAGTTTGAAACTATATATTTTGAATTCCAAGAGGTTCTTGCGTAATGAGTTTTCGGGTAAGACAAATTTTATTTATTCTCTCATTTAACTGTTTCTTGGGTTAAATTAAACAAATTGCAATCAAATAAGTCAACTAATTAAATTATAGTTATAAAGGTTATGTAGGTCATTTCATGCCAACTTTATATTTGGAACATTCGATTAGTTTGATTTTGACCATCTTCATGAAATTGTTACTAAAATATTATTATGGAATAGCTTTTCTACTACATTTGAGAACACAAAGATTTAGTAATTCTTTTTATCGGATAGTTTTTTTTTAATATGCCCAATGAAATATTCCATTTTTATGCCGGGATCACGATCAACTTAAAGTTAACTTAACGTAAGAGATGTCCTGGGAGGTATTTTACTTTAAGTGAACGTTATTTGAAGGGTATCACGTGATCTAGCCGGCCAATCATGCGAGTGACGTGTACAGGGCTATTTAGTAATTCATTTGTTGGTTTTAAGACCAAGGTCTACTTTTTTAGATTTAGTTTTAGTGATCAGACATTGAAGCAAAATAATTAAACTAAAATAGGAAAGCTAAATTTATCAAAAAAGTTTAATAATAGATATTTATTATATCGATTGAAAACTAAACATTCACAGATCATCCATCACTTTACAAATCGCAGATGTTTGTTTCGAGTTATTACGTTAAGTTACGTGAATCGTGATCACACATTTGTTTTCTTAAGTTAACGTAACGTTCACTTAAAGTTAAAGTTAAGTTATCGTGATCCCGGCTTAACTTGACCATAATTCGTTGTAGTAGACCACTGTTTTGGAAGGATTAATAGGCATCGTTATTTTGGCTAATCTGACTTTTAGGAAATGACGTACTTAATGACAAAGGGCCAATCTTAAACTTGGCACCTTATGACTTCATACTTTACCAGGTATAAAATCATATTGGGGACTAGATAAGTTGGGATTTGGCCCATTTGACCCTTTTTTTTTCCTCCTACAGTACTTCCAAACACAGTTACGTTACTCAGCTCACATTAGTTACAACAACAAAATAGTTTGGTTACAGACTCTTCACTAAATTAATATTGGCTCAAATTTTGCTGTTTGACTGGTTCCCACTTTCGTCTTTGTCATACAGTACAATTTTCATATAAAGGGCTATTAAAAAAATGTAAAACAATAAAAAAAATTTGCCGTCAACTGTAATAACATTTTACTATCTTATCAGTGTTAATTTAATAGGTATTGATAATATTGTTTTATAAAATGTTAACTTCAGCTCAAATGATTGGACGTATGAATTCGTGAAAGGAGATCTAGTAACCTTTCTAGCAACCGCTTCAGTGTTTGCATGGTCTAAGGCGTCACTTTCGCAGTAGGCTGGAATGCAGGTGATGGTGAAATCGGGGTGCAAATCTCGGTGGGTGTGCCGAGGTTTTTTATTTTACTAAATGGCTTTCCACGCAGACGCAGGTACACTTCCTCTAAATTCAACCTTCCCATCCTTAACACATTATCTTAATTAGTACAAGAGCGTCTATAAACTGAACGGGTATTCAGACGTGGTGATCTCAACTTTCTTTTAGCCTTTCCTCTAAATGGAAAATTACCAAGGGTACCAGCCGGGAATCAAGCCTGGGACCCCTAGGCTCGTAGCCGGGTGCATTGACCACTACCCCACGGGGCCGGTCAACCTTCAGTTAAAGTTCTTCCTCTGAAAATTGTACTGTATTTTGTGTTAATCTACAGTAGCCCCGTGGCTTCCTTGGTGCTGACTGACAGCTTTGAAAAGCTACCAGACCAAATTATGTATCCATACGCCGAACCATATGATCTGCAAAAAACATGTTTTTAGCAGCAGTCACTTCTGACAGTCAAAATTTAGTCATATACCTAAATGTTGACTGTCAAAAGTCAGCTGTGAACTGTCAGTCAGTACCAAAGAAGCCACGGGGCTACTGTAGTCGAGTGTTCGGAAAGTGGACGTACGGTTGTTGTGTTGTCCATACAGTGAATCACTGGCCAGCTCATGTGCACTGTGCTTTGTTTTCCAGTGTGGGACGCGGTCTTCGCTCGCTGTTTCAAACAAAGGTAAGCAATCTAACCTTATATCACACTCGTATACAAATTATCATCACTACACACTTGAGAACACGGTAAATCGAACAATACAAAGTTTTATACAATTTTATCATTTTGTATGATTATATAACTAAAACAATACTTACAAAAATCTCAAGAAAAACTGAAATATTGATCTATTTTGTTTTGACTTACTTTCTTTGCATTACCGTATAATGTTGCAGTGTGTCATCTTTTTCGACAGAAATTAAATTTTAATTTATTTCATCAACACTAATAGAAATTTTAATTTACTCACACGTAGAAGGTTTAAGAATAATAAGCATTAATTAATGTCGTTAAAATTACTTATTTGACCACTTCGGTGGCCCATACTCTCGCGTTAGACTAGACTACCAATGACGGGGTTCGATTCTCGGTCGGGTGTACTAAGGGTGGTTTTACAATAAAAGTTTTCCACTCTCACTCCACGTAAATACGGGTACTATTCCTATAAATGTAACCTTTCTAATCTCTAACACAACTAGCGCAATTAGTAGATAAGCGTATGACCTTGAATGAGTAGTATGACGCGGTGCTAATAAAACACTATGCCTTTGTAAAAAAAAAAAGCGAGCGTGTAAATAAATGAGAGAACAGTGATGTGAGCGGCAGTGTCGTGTCGCTAATGTGTTGTATCTGCGAATAGGGATGTGGGAAAATGATTGATACTTTACAAATATCTACGTTTCTTTCGATACTAGTATTTTTTACTGATAGCACTCAGAACCCGGTATCGAAAGAAACAACTTTTTTTGCTACCTCCATTCATGCTAGGATTAAATGTGTACCATAGTTAGAAGGGCACAAAATATATTACTAATCATATTTAGCTATTAGATAACTTTCCATCAGCTACATTTTCGTAGACATTTTGAAATCTGGTACGGTATGGTAACACCTATCCATCATACAATACTATCTATCCAACACATAACATAGACGCGATAGACCTAAATATACTATAACATGCTTAAATCATTATAATTTTCAGTGTTTTAGTAAATATTAAAAGACAATTATTATTATTTTGCAAAGGTTGAAACTGTTACTTGATAAAAAAAACCTTTTTCCCGGTTAAAAAATCGATACCTCAAACTTACTGTTATCGATACTTTTCTTTCGATTCCACACCCCTATCTGAGAAGTAAGCACCTCTAGTTGGTGGCAAGTGAAAGTTGTCCTAACTTAGGGAAGAGCTT
Source organism: Timema bartmani (assembly GCA_902151455.1). Taxonomy (NCBI): domain Eukaryota; kingdom Metazoa; phylum Arthropoda; class Insecta; order Phasmatodea; family Timematidae; genus Timema; species Timema bartmani. The sequence goes on from CABFWB010002520.1 coordinate 8,968, forward strand.
CTAGTTAGTTATTCATTTGCAAGAGTTGTAATTGTGTTTGCTACGAGAAAGGGATAAATATGGTCGTTTTGGAATGTTTTTGTGGCTTTGTAAAAGGAAAAATTTAGGTTTGGAGACAATATGGCCGGTCCATATTATCTTTCTTAGGTGGATTAATTTGTTAAACAGTGGCATTAGACTAACTTTTTAAATGAAGAGGGAAAAAATGTTTATTAAATTCCAGGACACCCTTGACAAATATTCAACATCTGTTGATATCAACGTGTGAAGAAAATTAAACTATGTTTCTACCGGATTTTTTTCTTTTATTTTGACCAAAAAAGTTTTGCTATAAAAACTGGGAAAATACACCTTTTCCCGCGTCCCCTACATCCCCACCTTAATATATTTGTTCTCATGAAGACGGATGCTGAAACTTGCTCTATCCGCCTTGCTATTCACTCCCTCCACTAGTCAGACGCGAGAAGGAAGGCCTTACCCCCGGAAGTGCTTGAGAACAGCGCAGTCCCTCGCTCGATAGTCGAGCCTGAAACAAGAAACAAGAGGTCAACAATACTTATCTCGCTCTGTATGCGGACCGCTTCCGGCCACACTCTTATTGTCATTGGGTCGAACATTCTGATCTAAGGCGTCAGGCTCGCGATAGACCAGTCCAGGTTCGAATTTTGTTAGAGTGAACTGAGGGTGTGATGAAACACAATGTCCTTGCCATCTTTTATCAACGTTTGTGCTGGTACACTTTCTCTAAAATTACCCTCCTCGAACTTACCTCAGATTAAACTTGACAGTCTCAAGAGAGACGCTAGAACATAGTACAGATAATTTCAAGAGTGCACTAGAACATAGTACTAGAATGTTTTAAAAAGACACTGGAACATAGTTTGAATGTTTTAAAGACACTGGAACATAGTTTGAATGTTTTAAAAAGGCACGACCATTTAATAAACACAAGACAAGTGTTAGTGACCCCCACCCCGGGTCAGCGACCAGAACGTGTCGTGTGTTCATCGTGCAGGTAAAAATCACCCCCCTTTGAGGTCAGACAGGCGCAGTCCAGTGGTCGGCTCTCTGCCGGACTAGTCACATCAAACAGTAGTCATTACTCGCTCGCTCGCGCGCGCTGTTGTGCTTTCAACCTCGCTGCTTTGTGACGTTTTAATTGTGTGTCATTAGTTAAAACACAAGGCTCAGTGGAGGGAATCTTGATTTAAGGCCATTATTTTTTATTAGCAAAAAATATCAGACAAAATAAAATTTTAATTCAGTAGATATGTAAAGATTATTTTTCTCCTTAGCTTGTCTATTACAATATCAACAATTTTTTTTATATTTCTTAGGGATGGTGGCATTTTGATGAGAAATTTTTCAAATCAAGAAAAATGTAATTAGTTACTGCAATGCTCATCACATATTTAAGAATTGTCTAAATTATTATTTGTAAAATTAAACTATTTCTTGAGTATTTTGACAAATTAACTAAGTGGACCAAATTTGCCATATTTCATAGGTAATAAAAACTGCAAACCCAAATATAAAAAAACTGCGGAAAAACTCAATCAAGGAATTCTCTTCCCAAACTTTAGGCAAAAATTATGTGACGAGTGTTATGATGAAGCTACGCAGAGCAATCTTTGTTTTAGTGAACAGCCTACTAATTAAATTGTGATATCATATTATATTGTTTGGGGGTTTAAATATTTCCTTGCGATGATAACTTAAATAAGATAAGATATGAACAGTTTGGAAATTTATGATTTATTGGTTTATAAACTATGAAAACCAAGAATAAAAATAGATTGTAATAGTTACGTTGAAAATTGTTGACTGAATTATATGAGAATCAATATACTAGAAATATTTAACACTTAAAAAAAAGTTGTTATTACAATGTTAGATAGTAATTATGATAATTGAAATAATAAGTTTAAATTATGTTTATTGCAGGGTAGAAATTAAATTTTAAGGTAATCTGGTAGATATTCGTAAATTTAAATTGAAAACACAACAAAAGCTGAGAATAGTATAAATTTTAAAAAATGTAATGATTCATATAGGAAATATGTGTAATAAGGGTGGTTTTTCCTAAATGGTTTGTTGCTCCACTATCTCCACACAAATGCAGGTACACTTCCTCTAAATTCAACCTTCCTTATCCCATTAGCATACTTAGTGCACAGCCCTAACAGGTAGTAAGTCGCTGTGCAAACGCACCAATGACACTGAGGACCGTAATGTAAATAATGTAAATAGAATAAAGTCAATAATGTACTCAAACACAAAATAAATTATAGTAAAATTACATTTAGGAGAAACAGAGTTATTTATCATTTTTATAGTACATAAATACAAATTTTTTTAAAAATGTTTTCTAAAATATAACAATTAGGTACTATACAACTCTTAAGTAAATACACTGTTGCTAAAATATGTTTCCTCTTTTTTTCTATCTAATTATACATGGTTTATAAATAAGTTAATGAAAGATAAACATACTCCAGCTTATTATTAATTTTATTATTAACATGGTAAATATTATATTAGGTTGGTTATATTGATATACTACATTATTGGTTCTATTGTTTAATTATTGCAAATTCTAAAAAAGCAGGTAGCCCATTCCTATTATGTGTTTGTAAAGTAAAACAACAAAAATATTATTCACATTAAGTATTTATAGAAGTTATTTTACTCTTTAAATATACCCGTTTATATCAAAATATAGGTATAAGTATGCAAAGTGGATGGGATTCTTAGATTTATTTTATGTCATATTAGAATATTTTTTTTACCTTTAGACACAAGAAAAGCATATTCTTTATTCAATGTAGATAGTTTAAAAAATTAAGACAGTATTTTAGTGCAAGATATTTCAGGATCCTGGAATTTCATGAAAAAGCTTGTTGATGCTTGGAAGGTTAAGTTTGATGCCATGTAGGAAAAATACTTTAAAATAGTTACATTCTAAATATCAATATTCTGTGATAAGGGTGAGCTTTTTTCAAATTTTTAAAATTATCTATAGGCTAATTGTTTGACAGTAGTAGTTTTATCATTGGGAGTTTTCTTAGGCTGTGTGTGTATATGGTTAAAAAAAATAATAGATTTCCATAGAGACGTAGAAAAATGTACTCTCGTTCTCCTTGCATATTGTTACAAAATAAACCCTAAAAATATTTCTTATAATTTAAAGGTTATGTTAATATAAAGATTTATACATTTTATATGATATTTAAATCTATTTGATTAATTTTTTTTTAAAAGGATGGCTAAAACAAATGTTCAACAATTGAATGCTACCAATAATAGGGGTAAGAGTAAAGTAGGCATAGTGTAACAATGCCAACATAAGTACCAGCCTTCTTAACTTATTTATACGCATGGCAACAGGGGCTTTGGAAATACATCAAATTCTAGATCTCCATGGCAACAAGAGTTAATAAACTAGATCTAATAGAGAAATAAATAGCTACCCAGAAAGTGCCTGTGATAATAGTTCTGTGTAGATAATTGATGTATTAAAAAAATCCACAGAGCGATACTAAGATATAGTACTGTGTAAAGTTTATTTCTGTTAAAGCATGTCGCTGTACTTTGAAGGAGGTACTGTGGGTCTACATATTTTTAGGGACTTAATATTTAAACACTAATGTAAAATTTAAACTGTTGAAATCATGTAAATGGTGTTTAAAATACATCAAAACCTTAACCAATCTTCTTATGGAACTATTTCTCTCTCTTAAAATCATAATGCTAAATTACAACTAAAATAACTACTAAATGTTAATGTTGCATTGTATGAATACAATGTTTCATGTCTAAATATAACCCTTTATTGTTTTAAGGCTTAAACCGTAGTTTAATTTGATTTGTAATACCCGTCACACATTTATGTTTTTAAATTTACTGAAAACTTTTTAAAAAAAAACTTCAAACATTTTTAGTTTAAAACTCACTAAACCAAAAATGGAGGACCATATATTTGCAAACGGCAATACGACTTCAGTGCTGGTCTTTTTAGTGTAATACCAGTCACATCCCAGCATTTAAAATTGTTTAAAGAATGGCTTTATTAATTTTGAATGATTAAATTTATATTCTATAAAATCATAAAAAGTAATGCATCTGCAATATAATTTGAAAGTTACATAAAATATGTTACAAAAACACACGATTAACAAAGTGCGACCTGCTTCGGTGGCTACACGGTATAAGGAGAAATGCGGGTACACTTCCTCTAAATATAACCTTCATAATCACCAAAACCATGAGCGTAACTAGTACATAATGGAACTGCCCTGAAGCAATATTCTATTTATTATCTCAGAATAAAATGTTATAAAAACTGCAAAAAAGTCTGGCCTTAATTTTGAGTTTCCTTTCATTGGACCTTAATCAGAGTATATTGAGTGAAAAATAACAACCTTGTCAAGGGAATCAAACCCTGGGATTCGGTTGCTATTTTTCCCATATCGGCTTGTGATACAATTTTAATTGATTCTTACTAAAAAAATAATGTGATTAATGAAAATTGTTAAGAATATTGTGTGCAGTGTGCAAGTTTGTTTATAGGTGTTGCTTAGTTAATTCTTTTCAAGTGAAACCGGTAGCTCTCGGCCATGCGAATGGGCTATCGCTGGTGTTACAATTGAATGGTGGTGCATTATAATTGTAACGGTCTGTTTTCAATATTGTTTGATATTGATAAGTGGGTGTCAGAGGGAGGGGATCAGTACAGATGTGCTTCTCAACCCTACTCTACAAGAGAGTGCAGCCAGCAAATAGAATCAGTCATTTGGAAGTGATGCCTGCCATGAAACAAAATGATGGTATGATCAAGGGTCTTTAGTTAAGCTTGGCTTACAATGTATAAGCTACTGGACTCTTTATAGTTAAGCTTGGTTTACATTGTGCAAGCTACTGTAGGGATAGGACAAAGAGTGTGGACAAGGGAATGGCAGTGTTAGTTATTTTGGAGGATCAACAACATTATTGAAAGGATACACATTACTACCATTTTATTAAGCATAAAGGTAACTGATAGTTTGCCATCTTATTTGATCGCTCCTATCTAGCTCATATCTATAACAGACTCTGCCTTAAAATATAGGTGAAGAATAACCCTGGATAGCTCAGGAGTAAGAGCATTGGCATACTAAGCCAGAGGTCCCGAGTTTGATTCCAGTGTTCAGGTATCATTTTTAAAACAGAATATTGAAAGATCTGTGTGCAGACACGCAACCATACATGAAGCTGTACCAACAAGAGTAACATCGAAAATAGCATTGGCCTTGGCCAAAAACTTTTGAATGCCGGCAGTCTTTTCACATGTATCATAGCGGCCAATGGCCAGTCAAACAAAATTTAAAGTAGCTGGCCTACTTGCACAGTGAGTAGCCAGGCCAACCTGTTTACACGAAGCTACTGGCTATATCAACTCACACAGTGAGTAGCCAGGCCGACCTGTTTACACGAAGCTACTGGCTATATCAACTCACACAGTGAGTAGCCAGGCCAACCTGTTTACACGAAGCTACTGGCTATATCAACTCACACAGTAAGTAGCCAGGCGAACCTGTTTACACGAAGCTACTGGCTATATCAAATCACACAGTGAGTAGCCAGGCGAACCTGTTTACACGAAGCTACTGGCTATATCAAATCACACAGTGAGTAGCCGGGCGAACCTGTTTACACGAAGCTACTGGCTATATCAACTCACACAGTGAGTAGCCGGGCCAACCTGTTTACACGAAGCTACTGGCTATATGAATCACACTTAGTAGCCAGGCCAACTTGTTTAAACGAAGCTACTGGCTATATCAACTCACCGTGTAGACTAGACATTAGATTCAAACTAGCTATTTAGGAATTTAACTCAAGTTTTAATTTTTCAGTAGAAACTTTGTTCAACTTCTATATTTAAAATTTGGCCACCTACACTTAAATATTTTGAGGCAATATTATTTTGTAAACATTATGTTGTGTTTTAAAAATCCAGCACACATGTAAACTAACTATGAAGTGATGTCAACCAACATCTTTTGATTATACCTATACTAGATGGAGCCAAAAAATTTTTTTTAACCAAAGCAAAGTAGCAAGTATTAATATTAATCTACTTTTATTTGCACCATTCTGTAAACAGGAACATCTGTAGAACATTTGTGTATAATCCTTGTTTTTCTATGGCCAGAGCGTCCGGGTCAGCGTACAACCCGCCAGGCTCGCCAGACTAACATCGTGAACGGACATGGCGAGTCAGGTGTGAACCACATTCGGGGGTTGGAGAACGTGGCTCCCACCCCCAGCACCCCTGTCCTGGGGGTCAAACAACAGCAGCAGCAGCCACAGACTGTGACTCGGCAACAACAGCAGCAGGCTGCAGTCAGACAGCAAGTCCTTGCACAGCAACAGCAGGCTGCAGCAGTTGCTGCTCAACAAGGTTGGTAGAGCAAGGTGTCCTAGTTTTCATTGTGTTTCTCCTGGATATCTCTGGTTTAATAGGACTTCATATTTGTGTCTTGATATCAACAAATGTTCCAATTATTAAAAGCTCAGCGTGAGTTGTCTAAAGCGTAGGTCACTCTTACACTAAACTGGGCTTCTGATCACGGGAAGATTGTAGTTTGATCCCAGTCGGGTGTACTGAGGGTGGTTTTCCTTAAATAGTTTCCCACTCTCTCTCCACACAAATGCAAGTACACCACCTCTAAATTAAACCTTCCTCTTCCCTATTCCATTCAGTGTAATTAGTACACAAGTGTATAATCTGAATGGGTAGTAAGTTGCAGCGATAAGGAAAACAAAATCTAACTTTGATTTAGCTTTGAGAATATCTCATTTATTCGATTCTGATTTGCTTTTGAGACGATGATACAGATTTTAAAAACTTCTGCTTAGTACTGTTTGCTGTCTAAGAGTTGAATTGCTTACACAGCAGCGGCCGCTGCAGCTGCCGCCGCCGCCGCTGCTGCTGCCGCCAGTGGTATAGGCCGGGGACGGCGTAGCAATGTTGTGAAAGAAGTGGAGCGCCTCAAGAAGAACCGCGAGGAGCGTCGACAACGCCAGGCTGAAATTAAGGAAGAGAAGGAATCCTTGATGAGTCTGGACCCTGGGAACCCCAACTGGGAGTTCCTCGGCATGATAAGGTATCTATCTCTCTTTAGTCTTGATGGGCTCACTGATTCATCAGCTCACTCGCTCACCCAGGTAATGAGATATACTGTAGGTTCAGGCAAGCTAAAAAACTTGCTTTGTTTAGTTGTAAATTTATTTTCATATTTGAGTTTATTGATTGGTCTCTTCCAAACACGCCGTCTTTCTCTCCCCCTTTAATTAAGGAAATAGTGGCAACCCTGTATTGCTTGTCATAGAGCAGCTTTCCCCACTTCTTGGGGCCCCTCTAACTTTCAATCGCCCTCTTTTGCAGCAGCAAACTACCGACACTCTGCTTATTTACTATTATATTTGTTTTCCAAACCCAGTTGGTTTAAGGGTTTTGACATTTGAGAGATGATAAAAACTTTTTATCTTTTTTTCATAAACTTAGTCTAAATATATGTAGTAGAAAAATTAATCAAGCACTCAAATTAAGGTTGTTATTGCGCCTTTAATACAGGGGGGGGGAAAACCGTAAATTTTGCAAAATCTAGTAAATGTACTGAAATATTGGTTAATTTGGGACATTTACCTGAGGGCTTAAAATAATAGTTCTTTGGATGGACAAAAAAGTGAACTGAAGAACTAAGCACGCTGATTCATATCCTATTACCCCTTAATCAAGGGTTGTAAAGTGACAGGAGATGTAGCTAAACATAGATTTTAAACCTGTTAAATGATTTTTATACTGTTAGTTTGATGAAAAATGAAATTTTATTTCTTTTTTATCTAATCCAAGCTGCTTGGAAAAAACCTAGAGAACCCAAGGAATTTGGTAATAATGAAATAGGGGCAACCTTGAAAATTAAAGTTAATTATTTTGTGGGAGAAAAAAAAGGCCGAGGACCCCCAGAATCCTGTATCTGGTTCTACATGCTGTCACCTCTAACCCCCACCATCTCTTTAAGAACATTGCAATCAGTGTTTATTGTTTGTTTCTCTTCTCCAGAGATTATCGAAGTAACATTGACTTCAGACCACTACGAGAGAGTGACCCTGTTGAAGACCATCAAATAACAGTGTGCATCAGGAAGAGGCCGCTTAATCGAAAAGGTAACAATAGAGATTTAATTGGTGCCAGGCCACAGAGTGCAAGTTGCAGTCCTCGGTGATAACAGCTCTTACAAATAAAATAGCTCATTTTTAAACAATAGTCAACAGTACCACCAACCCCCTTTCGATGAAAAAACCTTTCCAGACAAGTAACTAACCAACATATTTGAAAATTGTTTACAACCAGACAATTTACAAACATTCACTTGAACAAAAAAAGGACCATTGTATCCTAAATTCTCTTTGTAATTTGCAATATGAGCTATCTTGGTTGGGGGGGGTGGGGGGGGTTGGATTATGGGAAAGGGGGGTGGGACCGCTACCCGAACCTAGCTTTGTGAAAGCCAGTTTATTGACACTAAAAGACAATTTTGTGTGTTCTCTAGTAAAATCATCTTCTAACTTTTGATAATTGTTTTTTATAAATGCCTGCTTGGTAGCGATGTTATTTGGAACTGCACCTAGTGCTCCCACCCTTGCTTCCCACGAGAGCAGCCATTTTAACCTGGATCTGTCTGGAACTATCCTCTACACTCATACTACTTTGGAATACCAATACAAATTAAAATAACTCGAAAGTTATCGCCGCACCTACAAAAATACACAACCCATCACCATCCAAGGTTAATTCTGTCATTTTAATCTGAAATTATCCTTAGGTGGGGGACCCTTTAAACCCCAAAGATATTATAAACATTATTTGAGACAATACTTAGAAATAAAAATCTTTTTCAATTTTTCAAGTGAAATTTGTTTTATAGCTCAAATACCGTTATTGATGGTTCAGAGCCAATATAGTTAAAGGATCAACTTAACAACCAGGCCCAAGACCAGTAGTTTAACAATTAACTGAATGTATTAATCATGATCATGAACTGTTTTCAACCTTTGGCTTGGTCAATTTAGTAAAATGCCTCCATCTTCCTCTGTCCTTTCACCGTTCTTCCTCCTGCACGCTCTTCCACTTTCCTCCTCACACTTACACACTTGCTGCTATCTGTTTCTCCCGTGTATTAATGTAAGAATTTTACTATAAATTTTTTTTAGTAATTTTACTAAAAGAATGTTAACATTTAGTTACTATTTCTATTATATTTCTCTTTGTCATTAATTTTTTTCTGGGGTTCGGATTCATAAAATAGTGGCTTTGCCCCTGATGATATTTATTAAATTAAGGTTTCTATGGAATCTTCTTATCCAGGAAGCTTTCTTAAGAGTAATGTCAAGTTTTTTTTGCATCTTTTTAAAGTTACATATAATTTATTAATATTATGTGTCATGTAAAAGTATGTGCCAGGTGGATCCTAAGCTACAATTATTTGGAATTTGATACATTCGAGAGATGAAGATGGTTTATTTGTTTCTTCCCCCCCAGAAACTACTCGGAAAGAGGTTGATGTGATATCGGTGCCCAGTAAAAATCAGCTGGTTGTCCATGAACCTAAATTGAAAGTAGACCTCACTAAGTATTTGGAGAACCAACATTTTAGGTTTGATTACGCTTTCGATGACTCTTGTTCCAATGATCTTGTTTACAAGTAAGTTTGACTCTGTTTTTGTAAAATACTTGTTTATTTCTTAGTCAGTCTTAGATTTCTAATAACACCCATTAGTTATTTGAAAGACTTAGTGGTTTTAATTAAATATGATTTGAGATTTTTATCACCCATTTCTAGTAATTATTAAAAATGGTATTTTAGATAATAAATATGATACAATCATTACTCATGTAGGCTCAGCTAATCTCAGGATCACAACCAACCTCAGATATTTTGGTTCATATCTCCTTGGGGTAAGAATTTATTTACCATATAGTAGGGCCTACTTAGTCTATAAGTGAATCAATTCACTTTATCCTCTATTATTTTAGCACCGTGTTTTACAGTCCATTTGGCTTATATGCTCATATACTAAGTACACTGTGTTAAGAATTAGTAAGGTTAGCTTTTAGAGGAAGTGTACCCGCGTTTGTATGGAGGGAGAGTGGGAAACCCAACCTTGGTACACTCAATCGAGAGCGAACCCCTCTCTCCCGCAGTTTAGCAGAGTAGCAGCGCCTTAGAGACCTTTTATGCACCGAATCAGGTTTTAACTTTATTGGTGATCTTGTCAGGCGAAGGTGTGGACCCAATTAGAGCTAGTTTGTTGGTTACTGGTGTTTTCCACTTCCTCAATGAGTTACAGGTACATACCAATTTTCAAAGGAAGGACCACTTCTTTTTTTTTAAAAGAAAATATGAGACTATTTTTTCTGGTCAGTGTACAAAATTAATAGTGTAATAATATTATTTTGTAATTATCAATAATATATATCAAAAGATAACATGAATAATTGACGAATGAAGACTTAAAGTAGATTCAGCAAGAACAATGTTATACCAAACCATGATGATTTGATTTGTGTGTTCAAATGTCTTAAAACTTAAATTTGTTTAAAAATTAGATGGCCCAATGGCTAAATAATTTAATAATAAAGGAAAGTGATAAAACTAAAGAAAAAGGAAAAATAAACTACTAAGAGTAAATTTGATGAAGAAAGCCCAGCTAGGGAAAGAAGAAAAATGTGGGAAGACTCCAACGCATAAAGGTGTGTTTCTAACAGATTTTCTTTAAATTCAAAATAGTGATCCAGTGTTTGTGTTATTTGTACTCTCTTCTTTGGGTTTGATAAAGGCAATAATGCCGAAATATTATTCTATTTGTGTTCAAATGTGTGTATGACTACTTCTACTATAGAAGACAGAAGAAAGGAAGAAAATGTCACCTTTGTGCATTGGATTCTTCACGCATTTTTCCTCTTTCTTTGGTTTTATCAATTTCCTTTATTATAAAATGAAAACTTAAATTGATAATGCTCCTCGTAGGTACACTGCCCAACCTCTTGTCCAAACAATTTTCGAGGGTGGTATGGCCACGTGCTTTGCGTACGGCCAGACGGGTAGCGGAAAGACCCACACCATGGGTGGGGACTTTCACGGAAAGACTCAAGACTGCAAGAAGGGGATCTACGCAATGGCAGCAAAGGACGTGTTTCAGCTGCTAAAGTCTCCCAAGTACCGCATGCTCCATCTTGTGGTGTCTTCTAGCTTCTTTGAAATATACAGTGGCAAGGTAAAGTGGTTTCACAACTAGCTCCTACCATCGGAACACTTAAACCAGATCTGTTTTCGAAGATTGTCAGCCTTGTATGCTATGAATCCCAGTATATTTTATCATTTTTGTAAGGTGGTACAAGACAATTCACTAAAATGTTATTTACAAAGTTCTAGGATCATTTATAGCTGCATATACTATTCTATAGTAAAGGGGAATGTTCTTATTTTAGTGAAATAATACACTCCTGCCTTGTCACAAATCTGCTCGGGTCACTTTAAAAGGTAGAAGTTGAAGGTTATGGTGATTACAGCTGCTCTTGGCACTGTAAACGGTCGAAGGCGAAGCCAATGAGATCTGATTGTGGCGCTAAAAGGGTTAGTCATGTTTCTAACTACTAAATGTGTGTGTTAGGTGTTTGACCTGTTGGCCAATAAAGCAAAGCTGCGTGTCTTGGAGGATGGCAAGCAACAGGTGCAGATCGTGGGGCTGACGGAGACCATTGTGGACTCTGTAGAAGAGGTGCTAAAACTCATCACTCATGGCAACAGTGCCAGGTACCTCATTCCATTGTTATCAGTAGTGACTCCAAATACATTTCCAATTTAAAAAAATCCCCTGCCAAAGACTAAGTAAGAAGTAAAATACATGTTTATAACAGTCAAATAATGAACAAAGACATATAAAATTTTAGAATTTGAAATTTAGCCGTAATTTTTCTATCCATATCACTATACCACTTAGGTTTGTGTGGATTTTTTTTTTTTACCAAATCAAGCTGAAAAATTTGTTTTACTTATCAACTTTAAGAGATTTAACTTTTTATTTAATGAAATCCTATCATTTTTATTTACCACAAATTAAGGTCTCAGATAATAGACTTAAACTTTTGTAAAAAGTTTGTGATGTTTATTTTTAATTCTGACAAAAAGTTTATCGGTTGAACCTTTGGATAAGACTGAGAAAGTTGTTTATCTCTCTCTATTTCTTAAGATTTTGTATAAAATACATTTAAACCGTTGATGAAATGAAAGAATTTTTTTAGCACCACATCTCACTCTTTGTTAAGGCTATATGCATATTATGTACTAAAAACTCTCATGTGTTAATGATGAGAAAGGTTGAAATCAGAGGAAGTGTACTTTCATTTGCATGGATGAAAGTAAAAACCACCCTTAGTACACTTGACTATAATTTGAGCCCCTATCTCCCATTAATCGGCAGTTTATTTTCTTGTGGGAATGACACCTTATACCATGCATCCATCAAATTGGTTAATATTATATTACTCCTTAGATTAATCTCAAATCAAATTTAGATCAAGCCACTTTGCAATAAAATTCTTTCTAATAGTTTTTCCTTTTTTGAATTAGCATTTTTATTTTTAATGTGATAAAATATGTAATCATGTTGTACCAAACAATGTAAACAATATATCCCCAACTATTTGCACACCAGGACCTCTGGTCAAACGTCTGCCAATTCCAACTCATCTCGATCCCACGCAGTTTTCCAAATTGTGGTGCGGTCGCCCGGCGTAAACCGTATACACGGGAAGTTCTCCTTGATTGATCTGGCAGGGAATGAGCGTGGAGCGGACACATCATCGGCCAACAGGCAGACAAGTAAGTAGGGTTGCTGTTTCACATGATAGAAGGTGGCTAGTTGATTAAGAGCCGTGAGCTTATACTGCTCATTTCCTCACTCCCTTTATCATGTTACAAGGTGAATGTACAAAGAAAAATAGGGAGTTCTAAAAGAATGCTTAAAAAAACTCTAAACTTACAGCTTAAACTTTTTTTATCTCGCATGGTATTCAATTTTAAGTAGAGTTGGGTCGAATTTGATTCTCCAATTAACCTTCTAATCCTGAATTCAAATCATGAAAAAAATGATGAACATAAGAGGAGATATTAAAATGTTAGAATAATAAAAAATACAAATAGTAACTAAATGCTAACATTAGGGGTCTGTGAGCTTGGGTTTTTTCATTCAAGTCGAGTATTTCTAAAAGTTCCAGAGTTAGTCGAGTTCAAATATTATATTCATAATGTTAAAGAGTATATATATTTGTTTATTTTAAATGTAAATAGATATCACATTTTTAAAATTTCAGATTTAAAAAATATTCTAAAACACATATCTTAAAATATGAATAACATTCATTTTTATAAAAATAAATTCTTTTGAAAAAAGTTAATAAATGGAAATATTGGTTTTTAGAATAAGAAATAACATTTTTAAAAAAACACTTTAAAAATAGAACAATAATAAAAATATGTAGGGCCCAATAGAAAATAAATGAAAATGGTTTCAACACTCATGCCTTTAAGGACATTAAAATTACACTAACAACTATAAAAAAGTTAATAAAAAGAATAATCGAATGATGGCTAGGAAATGTACAGTAAGACAGTGTATAAACACTGTACAATAATGTACAGTAAGTTATAGTGAAGGAAGTCAACCTGAAAGGAACAAACACACTTCTCTCTTCATGTCTTCTTACACTTTTACACTTCTTCAAAACTTCCACAGTTACACATTAGTTTGAATTTTCAAAAATACTACTTTTTAATCAATGTATCTTTATATAAAAAATAATATTTCTGAAAATTCATAAACACTGTGCAATTGTGGAAGTTAGAAGAAGTGGGAAATGTAAGAAGAAATAGAGAAGTGTGTTTGTTATATCTAGGCCTAACCTGACTTTCCTTTCAGGTTGGCTTCTTTAACTATCATTTACATTATTGTACAATGTGTTTCTACTTTGTCTTGATAAAAAGTTAGTAAAATTGACATTCTAATAAGGTAATATTTCCACAAAATATGCTTCAGTAACTATAAGAAAACTCAAGAATCATAAACAATTAGAAATTTAAAGTGTTTCGTATTTCTTTTATTATTCCTTAGTGTAATCGTTGCATTTTTATAAATAGATTATTAAGTACATCAAGTGAAAGCTTGAAAATGACGAGCCTACAAACTTTAGATCTTGAGCTCGATTCGAATCTTGTACTTGTAGATCCCTAGTTAACATTCTTTCTTATCATCATCCATTCATTATAACATTCAAGTAAAGTGTTAAATTACTGGTCTGGGACCTGTTTGTTAAGTTGGTCCTATAATTATTACTGGTTTTGAAACACCATTAAGCCGCATTAGAACGTAAAAATAACTTATTTTGAAAAATCAGAGAAAAAACTTTTTTTAAGAAATTGAGTCTAAAATCTGAAATTTTATTGAATTCTTGAATATCTTAAAGGATTTGAGGGTCCATTCCTAATTTTAAGTTTTTCCCAAGATTTGAATTATATGATGACCCATTTTCAACATCCTGTTGGGTCAGCTGTTAACAAAAGCTTCTCCATCTCATCCTGTCCCTTCATTCCTCCTCTTCTCGACACATCCTCCTTAACTTGTTCCTTCCATTGTGTTCTTGGTCTCTTTTCCTGTTTGAGTGCTTTACTAGGGATTCTTACTGTTTCCATCCTTTTAGCCTGGCGGTCTCTTCATTTATAATCCTTTCTTGACAACATTGTCCAAGTTTCTGCTCCATACAGTAATATCGAGAAGAAATATGTCTTAAATAAAGTGATGTATTCTGATTGAACGAAGCTTAACCGTTTAAGTGCCAAGAGAACTGACAAAATAATTTGCTAAAAATTCCAAGCTATTTTGCTGAAAAATATGATTTTATTTAAAATTTAATAACTTATCAGTCTTTGAGCTTCTTGCACTCAAATTTTTACATAAACAAACATGCTTGCCAATCTGATTATATAATAATACATATACTTTTTAATTTTTAAATATAATAAAAAAAATTACTAGCCAAGATATTTAAAAAAATTACTTTTATTTAACATTAGTTTTTAAGCTTTGAAAATGTAAATAGCTTGAAATAGAATAAATCACTTTAAAGAACATGAAAACTGAGTAAATAACAAAATTTACACACAAAAAAAACTTTAGATTTTACACTAAATTTGGGTAATGCATAGCAGCCGTTTCAGTGACCATCAACTCTAGCAGGGTTATAGTAATTTAAGTCTAAAATAAATAATTGTCTTGTATCAGAAGAGGAGGAGGACTACAAACCTGGGACTTCTGCATAAATATGAAGAGGTTGTGGTGGATTATCCCGATCTTCAAGATTTATTTCATCCCAATAGGAATCACTCAAATTCACACTCGCCTTATCATTGTCAGCTGCCACTTCTACTTATTTCGATCTTTCACTTTCACGAAAATATAATTTTTGTTCAGTTTCATTATTTACAAATTCAGAATCACTAACAAATTGATCACTCTCGCTTGGGCTATCAATAAATATTGCAAGTATTTCTGTGTCTTGACTCATAGCTTTCCCCCTAGTAGCCATATTTACAATCAAGGCCAAAGATAAAACTCATAAAGTTATAAAATAATTTTCATGTTCGATAGATCGAAACAAGTGCAAAGACAAATAAAAGTAGCTGGAACATACGACAATGCAGTGGAAATAAAATCTACCCTATCTATTGACTTAATGCTGAACTAAGAGTTCGAAAACATGAGATCACTGTGAGCAACGCTGGCAATTTTAGCAGATATTTCGCCATCGCTATGAGCGACGTTGGCACTAGAAGGATTAAGTTGGGGGATTGGGTGATAACGCCAGATTTTCTTCAAGAAACAGCCATTACCTCTTTGTCCAATAGCAGCATTGTAAAAGCCATATTGTGTTTGTCTCATTCTTTCTTGTACCATCTTCCTAATATAATCCATAGCGATATTAAAATTCTGATGTACATCCTTTCTCCATATTATGTTCCTTAATGTCTGGTAAAATGTTCCTGCCTGTTGTATTCTGTTTGCTACCTCATGAACAACCTTTCCTTCCTTGTGTACTTTCTAAATATTCTAACTTTTACGTTTCTTGCATGGTAGTGTTCTATTTTTCTATTTGTTTTATGTCCTTGGTGTCAACCTCATTACAACTCTTTATCTGTATTGCTCTACAATACATTAGTTTATTTATTCCACTTCTCTGGTTTCCTTTGCACATATTCCACATCCTCATCCTAATACAAATTATTTCTAGTCTTCCTGGAAATAATGTTGAACAGTAGTGGTGGCAGCGTTGGTAAAGTTTGTTTGCACGCTAACACCTGTTCAGGCTGTATGTATATGTACTAATTATGTTAATGTAATAGGGATTTGGAATTTGGAATTTTTATTTAAGTGCCTACATTTGCATGGAGGGAGAGGATAAAACCATATAGAAAATACGACTCTTGGTACACTTGACAAGGATTTGAACGCCATCTTTGGCAGTTCAGTTTATTGCGAGAATGAAGCCTTGAGACAATTTGATCACCGAAGCGACTAAGTAGTTTATTCGTTAAATAAACATAAATGTCTGTGTTAGTAGATTTAATCTTGAGAGGTTGATAAATGTCTTCAGGTGCTGTTTTTCACATTTTTCTTCTTTCCTCAAAAAATGCAAAATGACTTGTCTTGTGTTGAGGTTGATATAAAATGTTGTGTGTTGTAGGGATGGAAGGTGCAGAGATCAACAAGTCACTGCTGGCTCTCAAGGAATGTATCAGAGCTCTTGGGAGGAAAGGGGCCCACCTGCCCTTCAGAGCAAGTAAGCTCACCCAAGTCCTCAGAGACTCGTTCATCGGAGAGAAGTCTAGGATCTGCATGGTAAGCTTACTCATGTTTTCTTGTAACACTTTTTTTAGTGTGAAAAGTCTGCTTTTCAACTCTTAATCATATATTCCTAAATCTGAATCCAAGTTGGAATGCTTTTTAGGGATTGGATCCTTGAATTCCTTGAATACTTAAGGATATTAGAGAACATTTCAAATTTGAGAAGCATATGTTTAGGGGGGGAAAAAACTTCAAGTTAAATTTATTTTGGAATTCTAATTATACTTATAGGTGATTCAGAACCATATATAATTAATTATTGTATAAACATTCAGGCTCCAGTCATTTAGTTACTATTTCTATTTTCTATTCTAACTAAAAGAAGGTACAATAAAGATAAATAAAAGGAACTAATGCAATATGGTTTTTACAAAGAAAAGAACACAGTTCACACTCAGCAGTGCTGCCATTGGACAAACAGGTAATGGATGACACTTGAATAAAACCAATCATTACTGCCCAATCCCCCAACCTAGGTTTCATTCTTTCAGAACTCGTAAAGAGAGAATGTGAAACGTGCAACAGAACTTCCTAAACGAGGAAACCAAAAAACACAAAAGGGAGAGAAGGGAAATTTGTCAAGAATGATAGAATACTTAGTCCTTTTACAGGCTCCTATCTAACGTTAAGGACAAAACACAAAAATGGGCATTGGATGCAATCCTTTTGTGTGTTTCTATCCACCTTGCCTGTACCATCTTGCAAATATATCCTATTTACCTGAATCCAAGATGACCCCCAGTTTTTCACTGGTTCTGGATAGATTTTTTAAAAGTGGTATTTATTTTACTACGAATAAAGAAAATAATAATTATGGTAGACTTATTTTGTAATGTTAACAAATTGTTTTTATTTACAAAACAAAACTCCTATGTTGACTTAAAATCTAATTAGGGTTGCAGAATTGCCAACAAAATTTTTTTTTGTCTCAAATATTGCTTTAGCAGAAGAAGGTTAATTACTTTAAGAAAGTTTAATAAAAAGAATGAGAAGTTAATTTTTATTATAAAAAATGATAATCGTTAGTGAAAATCCAGGTCTCATACACACCCTACTCCCCCTAAATACGAATATTGGACTCTACTATTAACACTAGCTTCTAAAATATAACAAATTCACTCTCACAATGATATACAGAAAATAAAATATAAAGTAAAGAGATATAGGAAGAAATCAAAGGATAAATAAACAACAAATTGTTGCTTTAATAAGGAAAATATCAAAACACATTCACATGCTACAAAAAATCTAACCGATAAACACGTCTGTGAACTAATGTAAATGTCAGCCGCCATGACAGTCGAGCATAAAAAATTAGTGATAACTAAACAAGCATCTTTATTCTTATTTCAAAACGGATGATCTAGGAACATCTAATCAAAGATAATAATTTACTTGGTATTATTCAAAAATTAGATATTTTGTGGAGTATCACGAATTAAAACTAAAGTTTGGCATCGCTAAAATTGTTTGTTTAAAATCAATTCGAGTTTTCTCATCACATCTTACTTGACAAGCGCTAACTATGTAGACAAAGTTTTAAAAATTAAATATGAAAAATTTGATAGTTTATTAGTTTTTAAAAATCTATTTTGATTATTGTAAATGGCTGAGGAATTAACAGTGTTGAAAACTTAAGAGTGGTATCAAGATTTTTAGCATGTAGTATCGATTATTTTGATACCAGTCGATACTAGGGGTGTCGAGCAGTTGAATATCGTATCGAGTCACAACTATGTAGTTATTTTTAAAGATAATATAAAAAATAGCCTAAAAATCCGTGTAAATAACCAAATATCCTGTGATTTGTGTTATACTTTTAAAATCTGTAATAAAGTACAGCCCTGCACTATTGTATTTGTATTAAATAAAGATGTAAAATGTTAAATTTGATGTAGGCCTAAGCCAATCCTTAGTCTGCGATTTTAAGACAACCCCTAGATTTTGAAGCTACAAGTTTGGGGTAAAAACTCGTCCTAGATTCAGATAAATATGATAATACAATCGCCTCATAAAGCGTAGAGGTTTTCCAATAGATGTATATTATGTTTCTATTTTCTATAATTCTAAAATATTTATATATCCTCTTATGTTAATAATATTCTCTAAGATTCAGATTAGTAAAAAAAAAAGTGGATTCGACCCAAATCTAATGCATTTTAAGATTTTTTTATAAACAAATATCAAATATAAAAGGTTCTATGGCACAAATGTTTTTGAATTTGCTTATTTCTTAGCACAATTTGTGTTTATTATGTAAAGTAAATAACTTTCACATTAAGCATCCATTATGATTTTTAAAATTGTTACTTAATTTCACTGCTAGATTTCATTAGCAGAATTATCTCCATGACAGCAATCATTAGAGCCCCTGATTTGTGGGAAATAACATGATTGTATTTCGTTACAAAAAGTTGGTAAATAAGATTATTTTTGGCTAAAATCATAACAAATCAACTTTTTTACTTTGTCAAATAGAAAAATTACAAATACATTTTTAAATACCTAACAAATAAAATTTAGAAGTTAAAAAAAAGACTTAGTTTTTTAGTCAGTTTCTTTTTCTTATTCTTTATTTGATCACAGTACCGTATTGGCCCGAAAATAAGCCGCAATTTTTTCCAAGAAACAGCTCTCATAAAACTCTAATGCGGCCTATAATCGCACTCTTAGATAATACACATTCAATTTTGTAACTATAGGATATGCATGTTGTTAAATCGATATATATCGCCACCACTATTTAAAAATAAATGAACCTTGATAGTTGGCAAAATTATTTAAAAATAGATGAACCATGACAGTTGGCAAAGTTATTTAAAAATAGATGAACCATGAGAGTTGGCAAAGTTATTTAAAAATAGATGAACCATGTGAGTTGGCAAAGTTATTTAAAAAAAGATGAAGAATTACTATNTGGTATGAGTTCTTGCGAGCACTCACTCAACACACTGCGCTACGCAGACAGGGTTCAAGGTTTGACTCCTTGTGAATGTGTTGTTGTAGATTGCCATGGTTAGTCCTGGTATGAGTTCTTGCGAGCACTCACTCAACACACTGCGCTACGCAGACAGGGTTCAAGGTTTGACTCCTTGTGAATGTGTTGTTGTAGATTGCCATGGTTAGTCCTGGTATGAGTTCTTGCGAGCACTCACTCAACACACTGCGCTACGCAGACAGGGTTCAAGGTTTGACTCCTTGTGAATGTGTTGTTGTAGATTGCCATGGTTAGTCCTGGTATGAGTTCTTGCGAGCACTCACTCAACACACTGCGCTACGCAGACAGGGTTCAAGGTTTGACTCCTTGTGAATGTGTTGTTGTAGATTGCCATGGTTAGTCCTGGTATGAGTTCTTGCGAGCACTCACTCAACACACTGCGCTACGCAGACAGGGTTCAAGGTTTGACTCCTTGTGAATGTGTTGTTGTAGATTGCCATGGTTAGTCCTGGTATGAGTTCTTGCGAGCACTCACTCAACACACTGCGCTACGCAGACAGGGTTCAAGGTTTGACTCCTTGTGAATGTGTTGTTGTAGATTGCCATGGTTAGTCCTGGTATGAGTTCTTGCGAGCACTCACTCAACACACTGCGCTACGCAGACAGGGTTCAAGGTTTGACTCCTTGTGAATGTGTTGTTGTAGATTGCCATGGTTAGTCCTGGTATGAGTTCTTGCGAGCACTCACTCAACACACTGCGCTACGCAGACAGGGTTCAGGGTTTGACTCCTTGTGAATGTGTTGTTGTAGATTGCCATGGTTAGTCCTGGTATGAGTTCTTGCGAGCACTCACTCAACACACTGCGCTACGCAGACAGGGTGAAGGAGCTGGCTGCCAATGATCCGGTCGATATAAAGAACTCTCCCTCAGACGATGAGGCCATGCACATAGAGGGTGCTCATGGGCTTGACGACAGTGACCTAGCTCAATTGCGCTCGCTCAATGTGAGTTATTTCATCAGTCATTAGTTTATTTTTAATCAATTCATGTGTATTAAGTCTCCCAGGAGTAATTAAGGCTTGTAATCAATATACAAACATTTGACTCTGATAAAAATGAGGAGATAACCAGCACACTTAACTTTGTTACTCTAGGGCTTCGGGGCGGTAACTGGTTTACGTCTGTAGGTCCAGTCTCCGAGCGACTTTGTTGGTCAGACACTTGTTTTGCGAGATAACCAGCACACTTAACTTTGTTATCCTAGGGCTTCGGGGCGGTAACTGGTTTATGTCTGTAGGTCCATTCTCCGGGCGACTTTGTTGGTCAGACACTTGTTTTGCGGGTCCTGTTGATGGGAGTAAGGATGGGAGATGGTGGAGAAAGAAAACATAGGATGGCTGGGGGTGGCTATGGTGTGAAGATGGTAGATTTCGGGGCTCAAAGGATAAATACGTGAGGGAGGGGAGAACTTATTGGTAGGGACTCAAATAGTGTTGAGGGGGAGTGGAGATGTTCAGAGGGCCTGAATTTTAGGCTCGGGCAATAGAAGGTGGGCCCTCGGATGGAGTATTGCTTTGTTGCCAACTTGTTCTTCTTCAGGGCCTTCTCTCCGTGGCCCTTGGCAGAGTGGTGGGTGTAGCCCATCGCCAGGAAACAAATACAGGGTCGACAAGTGGGTGGGAAGGGGAAATTGTCTTGGCAACGTATGTCGCGGTGGGACGGGAGGAGGTTGAGAGATAAAAGATTATTAGACAAATCTTTGCTCTTTAAAATAATCGACAATTTATTCAATTTGCTGCCTGGCCTTGTCCATTGGGAAAGAAGGTAAGCTTTCCATTGGTACATACAAACAGTAGAGAAAGTGGCCGCCATGCGGGTCATTAGAGTAGGAAAGAGAGTTCTCATTGGCATGGAGTAAAGAGTGGAGTGGCACAGGCAGTAGAGGGTGGTTGGCGCGGTCTGTGCAAGTGTGGAGAAAAGGCACAACTTGGGTGATACTAGAGTAGAAATTGTTTTGATAGAACACTAAAAAACACACACTCGTTTTTTAAAGAAGACAAGCTTTCACTGTCAGACAGCTTCTCCAGGTGAAGAGTAGGCTGATGCACTTGTTGGACTGCAAGTTGACTGTCAACTGCTCAGTTATTAATAATAATAGTTTCCTCATGCGGTTGGTTACCTCTTGAACTTGTTGGTTTTTGATTTATAGTTTGATCCTAAAGTTGCCTGTTTGAGTGTTTGGTTAACTTGAACTTATTGCTTTGAGCTCTTGATAAATTGTTTTTTTTACTAGCCTATAAAATGAATAATTGCTTAATGGCTCAGAAATGTATTAAAACATTGCTTAAACACTATACACTAAATTTACCCTGAATGGTAACAAGCTTACCTTGTACATTTTCGCTATCGTTGCTAGTTGTTTGAATGAATTGGTAAAAGTCTGTGGCATGTTGTGTTGCAGGAGAGCGAATTGTCGGTGGACATGCTCAACTTCCATGAAGCTGTCTCCCAGCTTCAGGTGCTAGAAGAGGAGGTTCTGGACGCTCACAAGAGTCTCATGGAGAAAAACCCCAGGTGGATGGACACAGACGAGCAGCTCTTTGCCATGTCGCTGCAAGTGGACTACGACCAGGATGGTGAGCCCCAATCCTTTTACCCCCTTCCCTCGCCTTTACCCTTGCCGCTGGCCACTTACACCCCTTTTGATCGCAATCCCAATTGTACCCCAAAAACGAATATTCCTTATAACTGCAGGCATTTGTGCCCTTATGATAGAACCAGTTTTGACAGTCCAAAGACCTGTTGTAAGCTCTTACCGTCTCACTGTTGTAATAATTGTGTTCATGCTGAAACCTCATGCAGTCATAACAGTTATTTTGAAAATATAAGCTTAAGAGATAGCGACAGTAAATCTGTTCTGTCTGACGGCCCAAGTTTATGTGGATGTCGCAGTCGCCACTTGACGTATAACTTCAAATGCTGCCAAGGACAAGACAAGTTTAGTACCGTTAGTTCTGACAGTAGCTTCATTGATTCACACAGAAGTGACAGTACCTTGTCAATCACTGCCACCCTTGTCTTGTGCTTCTTGCTACCATTTGTATACACCTTGTGTTTTTTTATTTTCACTGTCTGGCACTGATATTGCATATAAATTGTAGTCATTTCTGGACTGTAAAATTAAGGGGGATAAGATGTTTTGTATAGTTCTTATGTTGCTATTGATTTAAGATATAACTGGTTAAAATTAGGACAAATAGCCAGAGCACTTATCTGGGTGATAATTTAGTAATTGCTTGCATACAAATGGACAAACTTGCTCTACCACAAACAGCTTCTTCACATTGAGTTAAGACTGTTCTTGGTTGGACTGCAACCTTAAAGTCTATTTTCTTAACCTGAAGAAGCTGTCTGTGGCAGTAAAAGCTTGTCTTTAAGGTTATGTTTATGTTTTAAAGTGATTTATCTCAACAATTTCTATTCCAGTAACACTCAGCTCCACATCTGCGCTGTCTTTAGGTTCTTAATGCTCCTTAGAAATGGAAATTGTCTACACATTCTGTATCCCTAATCATGTGATCGTTCTGTCTAATGAAAAAATCTTGATACTAGGTCCAATTAAATTCTTATAAATAAAAGTGTCTAAAACAATGTGCAAGTAGACATGATCTGTGAAGCTGAGTCTATAAATAATACAAATGGGAAGATTTGCCTACCACTCTCTGAGAAGTTGGTATTTCTCAGAAAACTGGTTCAAGTTGCCATGCTTCCCAGCGTTTTTAAATTTTTAGAAACATATTTCTAAAATAATGGACAAACTTGCTCTACCACAAACAGCTTCTTCACATTGAGTTAAGACTGTTCTTGGTTGGACTGCAACCTTAAAGTCTATTTTCTTAACCTGAAGAAGCTGTCTGTGGCAGTAAAAGCTTGTCTTTAAGGTTATGTTTATGTTTTAAAGTGATTTATCTCAACAATTTCTATTCCAGTAACACTCAGCTCCACATCTGCGCTGTCTTTAGGTTCTTAATGCTCCTTAGAAATGGAAATTGTCTACACATTCTGTATCCCTAATCATGTGATCGTTCTGTCTAATGAAAAAATCTTGATACTAGGTCCAATTAAATTCTTATAAATAAAAGTGTCTAAAACAATGTGCAAGTAGACATGATCTGTGAAGCTGAGTCTATAAATAATACAAATGGGAAGATTTGCCTACCACTCTCTGAGAAGTTGGTATTTCTCAGAAAACTGGTTCAAGTTGCCATGCTTCCCAGCGTTTTTAAATTTTTAGAAACATATTTCTAAAATAATTCTTAAACCTATCATTTCATTTTAATATTTGTTTCCATATCATCGCTGCCCCAGTGGTGTTCATTTCAATGTGTGCACACATATTTACTTTTCTGCGATTGGTAGTCCTTAGACCTAATAAAATTAGTGGAGTCTATTTCTATGGAGTGCTAAGGACCTTAGGACAAGGACTCTTTATACAGTGCAATTTGTTAGTGTGCCACGGAGTACCACAACACCTTACAGATAAAAAAATTTCAGATGAAGCTTATACATTTGAATATTTTTGTGTGTGTATTTTTTTTAAATTTTAGGTGGTGTGATTTAAATTATTTGTAAACTTTTCCCTGCTTTTTCCCCCCCTTTTTTTGGCGTAGATTTATGACCATGTTATTTTTACTTGTATAACAACTTCACTTTAATGCTTTGTTAATAAACACTGTGCACTTTTGTTACTGTTTCGTTATTGTTGTGCTTATGGACCAATAAATGCTTGGAATTATTACTGCATGGTTTGATTTTTACAATAGTGGAAGAAACCTGTAGATGAGAATAGAAAGTTTTCCAAAAATTCGTATTTACTGTTTGATAAACATGAAATGACGATGGGGCAAAACTTAAGTGATTTTGAAAAAAGTTGTAGAGCCAACAAAACAGCCTATAAGAATAAAATAAATATCTTTTCAATACTCGTCATCAAACACCTTCAATTCCTATGAGTTAAATAGAGGATTTGTTGTGCTTTGGGAATATGATTTGTAGGTACTTTGGTCCTGCATTTTCTCTACTAAGCGTACATATCTGGACATAAATTCTTGGTTTTTTATTAATAATCCTTTCCAAATACTGTATATGGTCTCTATAAGTAAAACATATTTTCACTTTGAGCTAATTGAATTATATTTAGAAGGTGGTACAGGAAAGGTCGATATAAACATAGAAGGAATGAACACAATATAGTTAAGTTTTTACAATGAAAAGAACACAGTTCACATTTAACACTGCTCTCTCTTGAATAAAAGATTTTTACTGCCCAATCCCCCGACCTAGGTTTAATTATATCTGAATTCGATCAGAAGGGATTGTGAAATATGCAACGCAACTTTCTCTTTTAGGACTTAGGTTAGGGAATTGGGCAGTAAAGATTGATTTTCTTCCAGAGGCAGCCATTACCTCTTTGTCCATTGGCAGCAGTGTAAAGTGTGAATTGTTCTTCTTTTCATCGTAAAACCAATATTTGGGGTTTCTTTTATATGTTTCTATGGACCTTTCCTGTAGATTCTAAATAGATTTTTTAATGCATATTGAGAGTAATGTCTTGTGACATGTTTGTGTTGAAGGTATTAGTGTGCCCTAGTATTTTTCACTCTTATATCTTCTGGTTTACTTGTTTGGATACATCCCTTACATTTTTAAGCTCTATTATGTTTGGAAGAAAGTATAGGAAAGGTGGATAGAAACATATAAAAATTTTAAGCTCTGGAAATTTTTCCAGATTATTGGAAGATTCTTTTGAAGGTAAACAAAATTTGTGAACATATAGAGAAATATTTCTCATTTTATACTTTACATCTTTATTGATTCATTGATTAAATTCTTTCATGGTTTGAATTAGGAGGGATAGCCAGCACACATAACTAGATGATACTGGAGTAGAAAATGTTTAAATCAAACTCACACTCAAGTAAAGCAGCTTCTTCAGGTCAAGAGTAAGACTGATGTTTTTATACTAGAATTTTTTTTCATATTAACATTATGTAATTTTTAGTGTGTAATAATTTTCAAAGCTGTCTACTCCCCCCTCACACACACACACACACACACACACACAAAGTGGAGTAGAAATTGATTGGTTTTGAAGTCGTCGAAGCTTCGCAGACCCTTAACATTAAGTATTATATGTTAATAATCGTTGGCATCAACGGTTTCCAACCTGTGGCCTTGTCACTTTAGTAAAATGCTTTCATCTTCTATTCTTCTCTCACTTGAACACTTAGTTATCTGCTGCTTCCATCTATTGATCTCCCCTGTGGTCTTTTTCCTACATAAATCTACATTATTCTCTTGGTTTATTATTTATGTAATCGCTTAAAACACATTTCTAGGGGTGTGAAAAGTCTACTTTTTCAATTCAAAGCCGAATCGAAGTTCAAATATTTTTTGTTTGTTGTTTTATGCTTGAAAAAATATTATATTGTGATTATTTAATTATTTTATGCACTAAAATTACTTGGAAAATATTTTATTGTACAATTTAGTGTTAAACTGACAAATCTAACTCTATCACAACTTACAATTTATTTACTTAAGATTTTTTCCATATAAATATAAATTTTTAATGTACTAAACAGCTCAGATTCTATGGCTATGATTGAACATAAATTGAGTCAGTATTTTTATTGGCGAAGCTTCAAAGCCGGAATATTTTTGAAGCAAAGTCGAATCTGATGTTTGTTTGAAAGCCAAGTCGAAGTTTTGAAGCTTTGCACACCTCTGCCCCATTCTGAGGAAGTTAATGTAACAGTATACTCGTTCTTAGGGGTGGAATGCAAACTTCTCATTGGCTTCGAAACAAATGTCAGCTTTGAAGCTTTGCTGATAAAAATATTTGCATCTAAAATACTAAGTTTATGTTCAATTACATCCATTCTATATTACAAATCAATGTTCATATGGAGAAATTTGATGTAAATGAATTGCATTTTTAATAGATAATGGCTTTATTCATAATATTGAAACAAAATACTACAATCAATTGTGCAGTAAAACAGTCAAAGTAATGTTGGTGCATAAAATAATTTAAATAGCAATATAATTTTTTTCAAGCCTAAAATATTAGAACTTCAATTCGGCTTTGATAATATTTCATGTGTTTGATTTGAGTTTTGAATTGAAAAAGAGGACTTGACACCCCTACTTGTTCCCATGCAAGTATTTAGTAGTAATATTTTCTCTGGTGTGTCTGTAATTGAGTGTTTAGACGATAATAAACTTTCCTTGATGTTATTCTTTCAGCCTTTTCCAAACAGTTAATGCAACGTCTCACTGGCCAGATCGCTGCTTTGGAAGATGTACTAAACAAAGTCGAAGTGTTCAGAGAACACTTGGCTGCTGAAGAGGTAATGAGTCAGAAGATGAAACGGCCGGTAGCTCAGCGACACAACTAACCCCCCCACCTATTTTGCTTTCCCTATGGTTGTAATAGTAATGTATCATTTTGCATGCATCACCTAAAAAAAATTTACAAACTAAAATAATTCATGTAATTTTATATTTTCCAAATACATCTGTATTTTTAATTGTACCTTATTTTTGTTAAGGAAGTAAAATTAATCATTCATTCCTTGATGAAGTTACTTTATTTGAAGAAAATTTTCCACGAAAATTTTTATTGTGTGTTAATCTTGTTTGGCTTTGTACTAGTCCATTTTTGGTGACAAGCAGACTGCTATCTAAGAAAAATATTGTATATAATATCATGTGTGAAATTAAATATACTTTCATTCAAAGTTAAACTTATGAGAAGTTATAGAAATTTAAAAAAAAAATGAATTATGAATGTCGAGGCCTATATTAATATTTCTGCTACCCCTTTGATACGTATGTAGAATTAATTATAAACAATCACTCCTTTTTTATAGCTAACATTTGTAAAAAAAAATTAAAGCTTAGTTTGAATAAAACTTAAAACAAACAAGTATGTTAATTGTAAATATTTTTTAATAATTTTAATGGCCAGAAATCTTAGTTTGTCCGTTTTTTGTAAAGAAATACAACTATAATTGTTACATTACCATTGTGTTATCATTGTTTGAAACTGCTTTTTTTTATATATGTTTAATGCAACCATTTTGGTGTTGAAACATGTATCAATCTTCTACACGCAATTTCTTTACGAAAGAAACATTTTAATAAGTTTGTAGTACTCTTAGTTTGCTTTTTTTTTAAATTAATATATCAATTTTGTGAAACTCTTGTGTTTGAATATCCAATAAATCCTTGCCCATTTATTTAGAAATGTATGAAAATAATGTAATCTGATGAGGAAGGAAGCTAACCTGTGGAGTAAGGGTTGGCTTTGATAGAAAAAATAAACTTCTTCACACTTCCATCTTATTAGTTTCTTAAAATTTAAAATATTGATTAATTATAAAATGTTTCTTTTTTCATAGGTATATGTATTTGGAACAAAGTACAGTAAAGGTGGATAGAAAACATATAAAAGGGAACAAACACAATATGACCTTTGAAATTAAAAAGAACACCGTTCATACTTAACATTGCTGCCATTAGCCAAAGAGGTAATGGCTGCCACTTGAAGTAGATCTATCATTACTGCCCAATCCCTTGACCTTGACCAAGAGGGAATGTGAAACATGCAACGCCACTTCCTAAAAGAGGAAACCAAAAACCACAAACCGTAGAAAAAGTTGCTAAGACACTTGGAGAGGAACAAATAAGGAAAAATACAGTAAATGGACATGGGATGCAAATATTGTTTGTAGTAAGAAAGACTTAAACACAAACAGAAAAATAACTTATAGCTACACGTTTGAAAAGGTTTAAAAGTACATTAATTCCAGATTGGCTTCCTTCCCTATCATTTAACATCACATGCGTACTATTCAGTTTCAATATAGTATTAATATTCTAGTTATATTTATTAGTTGATGTTAATTGCTTTTACATCATGGAGTCACATTTGTACTGTCTAGAGTTTGCTGTCCTTTTAAATCAAATTAACTCAAAAATCTTTAAAGTGAACTGTTTGAAAAAGGATGTCTACCCTGTACCATAAAGCCCATTTTTAAATACCTTTTTGGGACCAACTCATTTTGTTTGTTAAAAATTAATTTAGTTACATATGAACTTGACGCTCAAGTATGCTTACTATAAGCAATTTATATTGTCTTAAAGAAACCCTTTTTGTTAATCAATATTTCTATTACCAAGAGCTTTTTTTACTTTGGTACCACTTTCTTGTTTTGTTTGATTGTAAAAGTTTTGTTGGTCAAGGAAAAGCTGAGCAATTTTGGTGATTGGTGAAGAAATTTTGATATATTTAGCAAATTTGCTCGATACCAATATAAACAAAGCAAAAATGGCACCAACCGGCCACATTACACTGAAGGGAGGATAGAAGGCAAAGGCCTACACACTTAGTAGAAATTTGTAGGTCTCAAAGTTAGACCAGTTTTCTTGCCCTTTTATCCTCCTCTAAATGTTTGATACCATTATAGAGTAATCTTAGGACAACCACTTTCACTTTTCTGGTCTCCATCAAATGTGATTTCCTTAAGTTAATTAAATACAAAATTAACTAGAACATAATGTAAACCTAAGTTTATGTATTAAATTAAAACTGGAAGAACAATAATTGGTCAAGACAAACTACAAACCCAATTGAAAAATGTTCAAAATCATTTAGGTACAATTTTCAGGACACATAAGGTTGTTCCTTAGTCAGAATTGAGCAGAACAGAACACTGTCTCGATTATGGCTTGATGGGGATAGTGTGGTTGCATGTTCAAACCTGATCTAATTTAGGGGGGGGGATTGCGCACCACACAGGTGACACTAAAGTAACAATCCATACCAATTTGGTATAGTGTATTGGCATAAATTTATTACTATCCCTGTAGTTAGCTATAACCACATTAACATATATATTTCATAAGCACAGCTTATATGACCTTTAAATAAATATAACTGCAAATTTACTTTTTGAATCTATTAATGCACATGCACTCAGGTAAGAGTTATCTTTAGTACTAAACTTCCTCGACACTTCTGATTTAAGCTGCACACATTCTTTTCGTTGCTGCTGTTGTTTTTAATCACTAATTTTGTCATTTTCTGGTACTAAAGCTTAGTTTATCATTATAACAGCTTCTACATTCATTGGTCCAGCACTGAAATGCAAACCCAATCCATTAATTAATCTCATCTAATGGTAAAGTTTAACTAGTTAAAATGAACTTAATGTTTATCTAGTTCTAATGGTTTTTACTTAAAATTCTATTAGTTAGTACTCTATTTAAAAAAATATACTATGCATATTTATATAATTGATAATAATGGCCGAGACTATGATCATTCCAATGACAACAGTTCACTTCCTGCATGTCAATCTCTTATACAGCTAGATATATATATTTTTTTATATATAACTTGGAGAAAGACCCACACAAAATACCGTATTGGCCCGAGTATAAGACTACCCTTACCCTATTTTCTCCATGGCCCAATAAGAATAAAAGAAAAATTGTGGTTAATACAAGGTTGTTCTCTTACCTCATGTTGAAGCTCAAATTTTTCCATTTACTTCATAGGCCTATTAAAGTTGTAATAATTAATTTATAGTAGTTGAATGTTTTAGTTTACAAATGCTAGGTATAACTTATTACACACTAATTGTCAATATATTGTCAATTATATATTCACATTCAATGTCCTTTTTTTTTATCTTATACCTTTTACATGTTCCTATCTATGTGTTCTATCATTCTTTACAATTTTCCATTTTCTCCCTTTAGTGTTTTTTTTTATTTCCTCCTTTAGGAAGTTGCGTTGCATGTTTGACACTCCTCCCTGATGAGCTCCAATAGAATGAAACCTAGGTAGGGGGATTGGGCGGTGAAGATCAATTTTTTTTGTCCATTGGCAGCAATGTAAAGTGTTAACTGTGTTCTTCTTTTCATTGTAGAAGCCATATTGTGTTCGCCCCCTTTTAATATATTTCTATCCACCTTTCCTGTACCTTCTTCAAAATATAATACATTGTCAGGTACACTTTGGGTCATAATTATGGATATTAATACATATAGTGGATGTTATGCAACACACATTAAAAAAGATGTAATTATTAGGTCTCATCTAATCACTCATCAAATGAATCGTCACTTTCTTGTTCCCACTCAGAATCTTCCTCAGACACATCTTCACCGCCTGGTGCTTCCCAAAGCAGATCATCCTCTGACCCATCCATTGCATTTGAAATGCAGCATTTCTTGAGTCCTTCTATAATAGAATCTTGTGAGATCCATTGCCGTTTACACTCTATTAGCAGGCTTGGTGACACTCATTCTATCTTGCCTGTAGGAGTGAGCGCATGATTTCCTTCCAGTAGCCAATCATTGTATGTCTTCTTCAGGTAGTCTTTAAATGGCTTACTAACCACTACATCCAGCACTTGAAGCTGGTGTCATTCCTCCTGGTATCACAACCAAGTCAGTTTTCATCCATGTGGCAGTAGTTTTCACAGTGTCAATAAGATAACCCCGAAAAGCATCTAGTACAAGCATGCTTCTCCTACAAAGTGCAGCCTATTATGTACTACATTTATCAAATCTTGTCATCCACCCATTCTCTTGGACTCTGACATGAATTCCTATAGGCATTTCTTCTGGTGGCATGGGCTTTCTTTTTAGAATTACATAGGGTGGGAGTTTGGAACCATCTGCAAGACAAGCAAGCATAACTGTTAATTTTTCATTGCCTGTGGTACGGATCATTACAGCCTTCTCCCCTTTCAGGTGTACAGTAATGTTAAATGGCAGGTCAAAA
Source organism: Timema bartmani (assembly GCA_902151455.1). Lineage (NCBI taxonomy): Eukaryota > Metazoa > Arthropoda > Insecta > Phasmatodea > Timematidae > Timema > Timema bartmani. The sequence continues at coordinate 40,771 of CABFWB010002520.1, forward strand.
AAACACTGGTGTTTGGTCACAATTTCCAATCTGACACATGAGGTAATAGTCAGCCTGTTTGAGTCTGAGAATGTATCTCTGAAAAGCTAAAAGCTTATCTTCATAATCAGCAGGCAATCTCTGGACTCTTGTTGTCCGGTGTGTGAGAGATAATCCATTTCTCTTCATCATTATTTTAACCCAACCAATATTGGCTCTAAAAGTCTGCCGCGGAACATTCATTTCCCGAGCCACTTCAAGGGCTTTCAAATGAAAGATTTCTCTTGATATGGGCACACCTTCATTTCGTTTCTCCCTTACAAACTGGGTAACTTTTTCTTCCAATTCTTAGTGGCGTCCTTTTGTGGGGGATCACGAATTGCAATTCTGCAGCTTGGGAAAATCTTTCCTCCAACAACGCACATTAACTTCAGTCACATCGTAATGTTGTGCCACCGGCAAGTTGTTAGTTTGCATAGCGTATCTTGCAACTGCAACCTTAAAGCAGGCAGCGTAGCTTCGTCTTTCACCTTCGTTTATCTGCTTTGAGGGTGTGCCGCATTTTTTTACACTAGTAGGCGCCATTGGAAAAGATAAAGATATACTGTAATTAAAACAGCACTAAACGATATTTTATTTATGTTGCTGCAACTAATTCAAACAAATACCACAAGTTAATCAGAAGGCAGCTGACGTCACGCACCATGGAGAAAAATACTATTACTAGACACTGATTTGTGCAGCTAGTCGCTACACAGCAGCACAATCATGTTACTGAGCGCTCACCAAGATTAGTTCTTAGAGCGCGTTCAAACGTCATGTCAGAATACCACACTGCTGCTGTACGTCTATGACCAAAATGAAAAATAACTTTGAAGTAATGTTTAAGTTTATACGCGTGAAATACCACAATAAAATTAAGTTTTTGAGTTGGTATTCGTGTGGAAACATTGTCATGAATGATTTACTAACTATAATAATTAATATGTAATAGATGCAGCTTTTCACAAAAATTAAGTTTGAAATTAATAACACAAGAAGCTATGCTGTGACGATAATTTACATGTGAAATACCTTAGTAAAATAAGTTTTTATAGTTTCTTAAATGTGTGAAAACGTGTTTTGTACTAGATTTATTAGCTTTAGTTATACAAATGGCTTTACACAAAAAGTAAGTTGAAATAAATAACTTAAGATGCTAGGCTGCAAATATAAAACTACCCCCTATTTTTTGCTTTCGATCTTTAATAAAAACTATTCTTATATTCTGGCCAATAATGTATTAGTTTCCAAATAAAATGTTTGTATTTTGTAAACACATGCACATGAACAACCCTGAAGATGTCATCAACCACCTTCGTTTAGGCTGGTTTGCCATCTAGATTTTAAGAGTGCAACATTTTAGAAGTTCTTGTTTGAAAAGCATTTTTAAGTGAACCACAAAAATCACAAAAAAGAAATATCTGAACAGTTATTTTCACATGTCTGTTTCAATAATGTAAAGACTTAAAAGAAAGGAATAATTAAAACTGAATCATTAAATTTTGATTGCCAAAAGTAACAGCGCAACAGGTTGGCTTGCAAATAAATTGTTTAGTGAACAGATACATGAGAGTAGATAGTAGTAGCTGTCATTACCACATCTGATATCCTATGGTTGAACTACACATTTGTGTTCAATTGTCATTCTGAACTAGACCTGGATTAAGGCATGTAGTACGCACAGGGGCCCCGAGGCTAACGTCCCCGCCTGACTAGCTAATATAGTTCAATATTTTTGTTGTTTCATAAAATGTATCCCGAACTAATCTAGAAATTCCCTAATCAAAGGAAGGGTGCTTGTAGCCTGGTAATACGTGGAGTCTGACAATTTGTTCTTAAAAATTAACACAATCCTTGCTTTTGGCAAACTGGAATACTATATATTATCTGCAGACAATACTATTGACTTTAGACAGAAACATAAACATTGATTTTCTATTGACATTGTCTGAGGTAAAATAATAAAATTACTAATTAGTAAGACACGGTGCTGCTAACCGTTAGGGTTATACGCACTTACGCTAATGTGTAATGGTAGGGTGATTGAGAGATGAAATGGAGGACCTACAGTTTAACATGGGATCCGAACCACAGTGGAGGCCTGGCATTCCTCACATGCACAAGTTGTGATTAATAAACATCTTGTCAGAGGTGAAGGAAGGGTTCGGCAATCGGCTAAATCTGTGCTGGGACCGAGGTTTGAACCCCGGACCCTAGCACATAAGTCTGACACCTTACCCCTAGACCACCAGGTCACCCCCAAAGTGAGAAAAATGCTAAAAGAGTTTTTAATAATAAAATACTTTTACTATACCAATACTAATTTATCTGCAGACAGCAGACTACATTAAATGCAATAAAATGTATCCCGAACTAATCTAGAAATTCCCTAATCAAAGGAAGGGTGCTTGTAGCCTGGTAATACGTGGAGTCTGAAAATTTGTTCTTAAAAATTAACACAATCCTTGCTTTTGGCAAACTGGAATACTATAAACATTGATTTTCTATTGACATTGTCTGAGGTAAAATAATAAAATAATATCTAAAAATTAACTAAATGATTATTATTATTATTAATTAGTAAGACACGGTGCTGCTAACCGTTAGGGTTATACGCACTTAAGCTAATGTGTAATGGTAGGGTGATTGTGTGATGGTATGGAGGACCTACAGTTTAACGTGGGATCAGAACCACAGTGGAGGCCTGGCATTCCTCACATTCACTAGTTGTGATTAATAAATGTCTTGTCAGAGGTGAAGGAAGGGTTCGGCAATTAGATAAATCTGTGAGGATTGAACCCCGGACCCTAGCACATAAGTCTGACACCTTACCCCTAGACCACCAGGTCACCCCCAAAGTGAGAAAAACGCTAAAAGAGTTTTTAATAATAAAATACTTTTACTATACCAATACTAATTTATCTGCAGACAGCAGACTACATTAAATGCAATTTACACTTAAATAGTATATAATTCACTCAATTTAATTATAATAGATTGTAAAGTTTGAGTTACTATAGTATTAATAATTATGTTAGTAACAAAACTCATGGTACTCGCCACGATTGCTAAATGTTTGTCTCTAAATAAAATTATCCATACATGTTGTATAGGCTATGTAAGATTCATAATCATTCATTGGGGAATTTACTTCTTAGGGCTCCAAGTTCTACTTGGCACAGTACCCAAAAGTGTTAATCCGGGCCTGTGTGAACTATGTGCATTATAATGATTGTTCATACATCAAGAATCTTGACCTGATTTATAAAAACATGAGAAATTAAAAGATTAGACATTTGGTAAATGTTGAATGCTTTTGTTGGTAATGCTAGTCTATAACTCTACCTAAACAATGGTGCAAACATTAAATTTCCCCGCTAGTTTGATAATCCATTCAAAGGTCATTCCTGCTTTCAATTAATCAAAAGTTAAATTGAAGACTTAAGTATAAAAACTTGTGATGTTTCATAAGTTCAATTTTTAATTTTGTTGTATTTTAAAATTATAAAGGTTTAAATAATATTTAAACATTTCACATCCATGCTGTGAAATTTTGTATTGTCATTTTAACAATGATCTGCATTTAGTCTAGTTTACTTCTTTACTAAGGACTGTATATAGTATACAGTAGGTGATTAGTTATTTAACACACTTTATTATGCAACTGCAAATTACTGCCATGCCCCACTGTATTTTATGTAAAACTAAAAGTTTTCTGTTCTTTCAGCATGTCTATCCATCATAAATTTACATATTGTAATGTTAATAAAACATGACTTAGGTCACTTTGGTAAATAAATAATCATGAACTGTTTCCAGCATATGGCCGCGTCTGTTTTGTGAAATGCCTCCATATCCCTCTGTCCTTCCACCATTCTTCTCACTTGCACACTTTCTGCTATTTGTTCCTCCCATCTCTTCCTTGGTCTTACTTGCAGTCTCTTCCATCCTCATTATGTGTCCATACCATCTCATCCTTGCTTCCTCTACTATCTCATGTACCCCAACTCTAGACCTTACATCTCTTCTGGTGACAGCTAACATGCTCCTCGAAAACTTCATTCCCATGGCCTCCACTTTCCTTGTTTCTCTTTTATCCAAGGTCCAAGTTTTCGCTGCATATGTTAGTATAGGTATGAAGTATGCTCTATACAGCACTTCTCGTCTCTTACACACCTGTAGAATACCTCTCCTTGCTGCCCTCGTTTCACTAGCCTATATCTTCTCTGCTGCCCACTTTTGCCTCAATCACACTCTTTGCCTTCTTTCAAATCTACTCCATCCAGTACTATCACCTTTCTTGGCCTTGTTCTCTGCCTTGTCACCACCATCACTTCACTTTTCAACATACTTAATTTCATTCCTACAGCTATTCCTGTACTTCTTCCTTTTCCCCCATACCATAGTCATCTGCAAGCTGTAAATAAGGAAAGGCTAGTCCTAGAAAACAAATGTACTTTCCTTGATATCCTAATACTCTTCTCGGTTATACCCTGATTTTCATGGGAAGTCAACTTTCGACAACCAACAATGATGGAAAGTCAATAACATTTTTGGTATTATAGAAATGCCATATTAAACCGTTCATATAAAAAGTTATCAAGCGCTTTTAAATATTCTTCCATGTGGATTAATGTATAATCTCTCATTACATTATTATATTTGGAAGAAGGTACAGGAAAGGTGGATAGAAACATATAAAAGGGGACAAACACAAAAAATAGCTTTTACAATAAAAAGAAGAACCCAGTTCACACTTTACATGGCTGCCATTGAACAAAGAGGTAATGGTTACCTTTTAAAGAAAATCGATCTTCACCGCCCAATCCCCCGACCTAGGTTTCATTCTATCGGAACTCATCAAGGAGGTGTGTGAAACTCGCTACGCAACTTCCTAAAAGAGGAAATAAAAAAAACACAAAATGGAGAAAATTGCCTCAAAGTGAAAAGAAGTTTTCCTTATTGAGGTCATAACATTATTAATAACAATTTGTAATTTTTTCTTTCTGCTATTGTGGCAAAATAAGTTTGTACCTTATTTCAAATACAAAATAATTTTGGAACTCATTTATTGAACTTAAATTGTTGTATAAGCATTTCCTTAACATCCATTATTTATTTTGACCATCTGGCCTTTACCAAATAACTGAACTATTCTTAACTTAGAGTTACTTGAATAATTTAATAAGATATAGTAATTTTGTTTTGATGTGACATTGATTTTTTATTTATTCATGTAGTAAATGTGTACAGTAGGTAAAGTATTACTTTTGTATAATTTTATATTTAATTGAAATTAATTCTGTAATATTTAATCCAGACTTTTACGAAAAATAACATAGCTGCATCATGAAACAAAAGTGACAGTTTTGTTTTTTTATTTGTTTTATTGCAACAAAGTAGTTTGGCTGTTTTTAATGTTAATATTGAAATAGGTCTCTTTGAAAATGATTTTTTTCCATGTACGATGTATCCAGCAATTTAATTTAATCTGTGTAAACTTTATTATTAATTTGCAATTTAATTATTTAGAACATAACTCAAGACAATTTTTAGTAGATATTAATAAAGTTTGGAAAATAAATGTATTGTGTTTTAGTGGCATACTATTTAAGTTTGTTTCAACTATATATTTTTGTATTTAATAACAAAGAAAAATTGTGCAAAATATTTGGATGCAATTAACATTTATAGGAAACATCAGAAAATGAACGTTCAAAGTTTCACTTTTAAAAGACTGAGATTGGCTTAAGTGCCTTAAATATTAGTGCTGTGTATGATTTGAGATGTTAAGTCCAATTTTCCTAGGAAGACAGCTAGAAAAATTGTTAAATTTACTTTCATCTATTTATATGCCAAGTCACATTATCTGGAGCTTTCACAGTTTTTTTAAACCATTAGTTAACCCATTTTAGAGGAAATTATCAAGTAGAGTAAGCAAATTTCAACAATAATATTAGCCAATTCTTCACAATATTTGGTAAAACTTCTTACAAATTTTAAACAAATTTACCTTATTCTATGGCATTAGGAAGTCGAAAGTTGATAGCCGCACTTGCAAAAGTATGCCATCCATCCCTATCTTGAGCTAGTTTTATCCAGTCCACCTCATTACACCCTTTCTCTTTCATGTCAATTCTAATGTTATCCTCCCATCTGCATCCAGGTCTTCCCAATGGATTTGCCATCTAGACCACGATTCTAGATTCTTCCATGTCCTACCCACTGTAATCTATGAGACTTGATCCTAACAATGTCTTGTGATGAGTACAAGGTATTTAATCTCCTCTACTCCCCAGTATATTCACATATTTTTGGACCAAATATCTTGTTTTTGAAAACTAAATTTGTTTTTGTCACATTTTACAATTCCTTGACAACAAGTGAGATGTCAACAACTTACTGACCGAGTAGTAACAAACATTTTCTCCACTGTTTTCTTTTCCTAATTTACACTCTTATATCGTTATTCCTAGTTAGAATTATTCCTAAATATTTAAAGTCATTACCCATGTGAAATTATAGGAAAATTTAAAAAATGAGGATACTGTAATATGTTTGAGTGGCTTATTTTCCAAAACAGATCCGGACATATGGAGGATGAGTGTAGTTAATATAAGGCAATATAAACTGGCTATATAAATCTATGCATACAAGGTAAAAAAAATAATCCTAGATCAATCAAAATATTAAAATATAATATTCCTTAAATAAAAAATTACACCTGAACGCAGAAATTGAACCCAGCACCTCTGGCTTAGTACACCAATGCTCTAACCACTGAGCTATCTAGAAGTTGTCCTATGTCCACGTTCATTCTTAACTCATATTTTAAGGCAAAGTCTGTGATGGACATGCAGAAATTGTCAGATACACCATTTGTTTCTTTTAACTGAATCAGAGATTTTTTTAAATGTACATATCAATGTCGTGTTCTCACTTTTTTTTTAAATTGAACAGCAAAAAAATGGTTGATATAAGACATATTCTATTTTAAGCCTCATCTACAGATTCCATATCGTTAAAGAGTATTGTGGTTCATAAGAGATTTAACTTGTCCGTGCACATTGAAATTACAGCACCACTAGCTGCGAAAGGATCTGTTTCTATGTATGGAAACAAATACAAAATTAACTGATAGTTTTATGTACAGAGCTTTTTCAGAAAATTTTAAATCTCCAGGAAGTGTGGAATCTCGAAACTCTTTTCTGAGACATACAAAGTTTTCAGAAAGATGGGTTAAACTTCTGATTAGTAATCTTAATAACCTCTGCTCCACAGATGTCTGCTTGTGTCTTGCTCTAGACAATTCTCTGTCAAAGAGTTTGATTGAACGTAGTCTCTGACCTTCTCATTGGTTGGTACAATCATGTGATTAAGGATACGGAATGTTTAAATGTGATTACAATTTCTAAGGACAATATGAATGCAGAGCTTACGGATTCTCTAGACGAGGCATCAAGGCTTTAAGCGTGTTTTTACAGTTGACTTGGTATCATTGTTTACAACCACCGTTTTCAGTTGACCTGGTATCAATGTTTACAACCAGTTTTCACGGTTGACCTGGTATCAATGTTTACAACCACAGCTTTTCGCCGTTGACCTGGTATCGATGTTAACAAAATGTATGACTGAGACGATACCAAAGTTCAGTTTGGTAATGCTTTCCTTGACCAGACTAAGTATGGTTATGACCAACGAGCTGAGAACCTGTGCGCCAATTTTAATATAGTATGACTTCAATGATGAATTGTCATGAATATAGTTTCATTGTGAAGGAAGATGAGAGATTATTTAGATCAGATGATGGACATCAAATATTAATTAGGAAAAAAGACAGTAGTAGAATCTATAACTTAAATTTAAAACTATAATATAAGCTTTTAATACTGTATCATTTGGGACTGCTTATATATCATCCCTTCTTTTTCTAGTTTTGGGCTTTTTAAAAACAAATATTGTGTATTTTGTGATAATTATTCATTAAAATTATTAAAATTTGCTCTTATTACTTTATGTTTATTTATGAGTAAAATGAAATCGGGATTGATTTACCACATTCCAACAACCAAATCGTGTGTTTTTTGACCATGTTTTTGTAAGAACATACAAATAGTAAACACTTCTCGTTTTTAGATGTACACTAATTTTACCCTAAGTTTATATTATTATTGAAAATCATCATCATTAGGTCAAAAATGGACTTAACAAAGTTTTGTGGATAAAAGCAAGAGTGAATTAGGCCTAGCTAAATTAAATTACTAAAACAATTTTAATATATTTAGGGTCACTGTTTCAATGTTAGGTAATCACATAACCTGAGCTTAAACTTCAGGTTTCACTAACTTGAAGGTGTAGAGGTTAGTGAGTAAACCTCAAGTTAATTACCGTAGAGAACAACATGGCCGCCACTTTGTCAGCTGACTTCAAAACATTTCAATATGTATGGATGGATTTTGTTAAGACAAAGTTTAATGATGTTATTTCATTACGATTCAGATATTAATGATGAAAAATATATAGACTTATGGTGATCGTTAGTATTAGACCAAATATTAATGCAAGATTCTTTGATGATTGAATAGTTTGGCCAAAGGAATAGAAGTAGGCCTAACCTATATTTTTGCAGCCAGTCATATCAATTGAAAAGGGCGCTTTTACATTGCTTTATTTATTTAAATATTGCATAGCTATGTAGAAAAACAACTTTTACGTGTATATTTAATTCCTTTTTCGAACACTTCTTAAAGGTCTAGGCATATTCGTATTAAGTCCCTTACCCTACAATTATTAAAGTTTTGCTTGAAACATGAACTTATTCGTTGAGAAAAAATTATTCACACACAGCTTTGGTAGCCTAGTGTTTAAAAACTAAAACCTTTGTGGCTATGTAGGACCTTCTTGCAACTATTGTCAACGCCTATGCTCTGTAGTGTAACATATTTCCCTTCTTTCTGTACTAGTTTTACTCTACTTAGTAGTATAATAGTTTTTCGAGGAAAATGTCAATGTTTTTCATAAAGGCCTAGGCCTAGTTGTACTAAAGGGTATACTGTGGTATTATAATTAAAGTTTCATTTGAAACCCGAACCCAGTTATGGAGGGGAAAATGTTCACACCCATTTATGGAAGTCTGGTGCTTATAACATAACACTAGTTAAAGTTTCACTGAAAACCAGGGCTCAGTCATTAAAAAAAAATTCACAAACAGCTTTGGTAACCTATAAGGTGTTGGTGCATAAAATCCTGTATATATAAGCCACTTATACAAAATAGCAATCATTTCCCTCACAAGGATACGGAGAATCTAATGATAACTTACTCATATTATAGTTATTTGAAAACCTTTTTATATCTACAACTTAAACAACTCACCAAAATCACAAAGAATGTAAATATTAAACTGATGTTCGAAATTTTAATTTAAGTTATTGGGTTACAGGGTTATTAAAGTATTATACTATGAAATTAGTAGCCCTTTTTATTATTATTACTATTTTGAACTGTCAAAACCTAATATTTCAAGCATTATTAACACGTTTTCTTGAAATATTAGGATCCCGCTCAGCGATATGTCAATACCCCTTGACTTAGGTGAGTTTTCATTTAATTGTTTATCATACCAAGTAATTTTATTAATTTTGGTTTTAGCTCAAATCCTCTATGTATCCTTGTGAGTAGAAGGATGACGTTAAATTATTATTTATTTACTAGCAGTCTTAAAAAAGTGTCTTATATGTAGTGGTTTTTGCACACACTCTTCCCCCTTTTTTAAACACTATTTTATTCTTAAGCAGGATAAAATAAATCATTAAATCTATTAACATGTAATAGTTTTTGTAGGGAGTATATAATATTTAAACGGTAAACTACGTTAACCTAAATTTTTAACTCGAGGTTATATTAAAATTCAACTTAGTTAACTAGTACTTTAACCCGACATTAAAACATTGGCCCTTAATGTATGTAACAAGTTAGTAATAAACCACGCCTACATTAGGATGTTTATAATTTATATGAATACGAGCCGATTTTGGCTCTTTATAAACAAATTCTGAATACATAACTAAATAGTATAGATAGTTATCTACTATGTTTTGAGCATAAGCTATTAGCAGCGCTAAAGCTAATGGTGGTTGTGCGAAGTACTAACCAGCTTGATGACATCTTATTCAAATATTGTATGGAAATTATTTTATTTCCTGGCCAATTATTTTCTAGCATAAAGAACCAATTATATAGGAACAAACAAAAAATTAATGTACGAACGATGGTTAAAACTTGGTAGTAAAGATAGAATCAAACGATACGACAGAAACGCTTACTGTGGTTGTGCGAAGAACTAACATAAGCTTGAACATTGAATGTACTCCTATAGGAGATATCCGACAGTGGACAAAGTAGGAAAGTTGGTTTTTAATTGATCCGTGTTGCCGTTTCTCTATGCGTGTTACTAATTATACTTTATTTTCTATATAGAGATAAAACCGCCAAAAGTCACCGTTTTAATCTGTATTTATAATTTAGCATGAATAAAGAAGTTTACAGATATATTTACTCGTGATGATAAACTATTCGTGAATGGTGTTTCCATTTTCATTCAAACAAAACTCATAAAAATAAATGGATCCAGCAGAAGTTGAGTTTTTGGCTGAGAAAGAAATGGTTAGCATCATTCCAAACTTTAACTTCGACAGAATATTTTTAATTTCGGGTGAAATAGGTCCTTTCCGAGCAGGACTACCAGTAAAGGTGCCTATTTGGATGGCAATAAATTTACGACAGCGACAAAAGTGTCGAATTATTCCTCCTGATTGGATGGATGTAGACAAGTTGCTTGAAGTAAAGGAAATCGAATCTCAGTCAAGGTAAAAGTATAATATTTTCTATATGTAGGTTCTAAAAACCCAGTAACTTATTACGGATAGGAAAGCCTACCATGAATAGTTGGCGTAAGCCTACATAAAGAGGGCGGGATTATTTTATTTTATGTATTGTGGAGAATTTAATATTGCCATCTTTACACACAAATACAAAAGCAAGTTTCAATGATAACAAAATTAATACTTTAAAATAATTGTGTATTATGTATAGTTATGGTAGGTACTTTAAAAAACTTCACCCTAATCACATAAGAACATAGGCCTTAATATTAAAAATGTCACAACAAGGCACCTTTAAGTTAGTAATAAGCCTTAATATTAAAAATAATGTCACAACAAGGCATGTTTAAGTTAGTAAGCAAGGCGTCACGAACATAATTTTAATGAAATTTTGGGATTCTGACATATCTTGCACTACAATTATAGTATTTGTTAGTCTCTATAATTGGAAATTTGCTTTTTATGTGTGTCTAGATGAGTGATTTTCAGCCTTTTTATCTCCCCTCAACCCCTCCAGGAGAGTGGTTGAAAACCGCTGATCTTGGCCTAGATGGTAAAAATTATTTAATTTTCCATATTATTGCATTAAAAAAATATTAAAGAATCCTGACCTCTTGGCGTACTATTCCAGGCCTACCTTTGGGCTCTAGGTCCTAGTCTTGTGCTTTGTGTGAATTCTAGAAATAAATAAATACTTAGCACCGTGTCTTACTACCCATTCGGGTCATACGCAGTGAATGCAAGAAACATAATTATTGTTTTGTGGAAATGCTCAACGAAACTAAAATCCAGTATAAATTCATAAGTTACAATGTTTGGTGCTTTTATGTTAATAGCTGTGCATAGCTAAATCATTTTAAACCAATCAATTCTCAGGTTCTTCACCAAAATGCCAAGTGAGCATTACATGGTAGAAGCTCGACTATTATTGGGTGCAGCAGCTGAAGATATAACTCGCACCGATGAGATCCGAACAGTTCTCAAGGTGAGTAAACCTTTTGGATACGCCCATACTTGCGACTTGGGTGCCGCGAGCAGAACTCAATGCCAAGGGTGGTCATATCTACGCGACTACAGCTTTGTCGAAAACGGGAGCTACTTTGTGTCTCACATGAAATTACCATTGCTTTGCGTTGTTGCGACCAGGGCTGTGAAGTTGGTATGCGAAGCCTTTGACTCTGACTACTCTATTTTTCTACTGTCCGACTCTGATCATAGGTGTAGTCAGAATTCTGACAGTGGGGGTACAGTCTAATAAAATTTAGGGTTAGGCCTATTTCAACAAGACATCATTTAGTCACAGAATCCAGGCAATAACTTAACACCCCCTCCCAACTATACTTGCCTCGGCCATGGTTTTATTTTCCAAAAATGGTCTGTTAGTTTGTTTTCCTCCTGAAAAATTGATATATTTTACTAATGGCCAAATAGTGGTATATGACGAAAAAATTAAGATACATTGTTCTGATTTCACTTAATGTCTCTCAACAATTTTAAGCTGTAGGTCTACTATATTTTAATGTCTCACTATTATCTCACTGAAATCTATATGAGATAGCACTATTTGGCAAGTCATTGCTTTAGGTTGATACTTTTAAACACCTCATAGTGTGACATAATTTTGGGATGTGTACATGTCATAAAATAGGTTTATTACATTAAATTCTAATCTTAGTAAATATTTTTTAAATATATAGGGACTGGAAAAGTTGGTAATTAGCTCTGGAAAACCTGGAAAGTTCAGGGAATTTTAAAATATACTTTGACTGGACACCCTGAATTTACAAACATTTAAAATTTAAAAGAAACATCTTCCTACTGAACGAAAATAATAATAAAATAAAAAATCTTGAAAACTAAACCATAAGAAATATCATAGTATGTACAACTCAACCAAACTCACAGTTTAGTGATGAATCTTCCAAATATTGTTTCCCTTAGATGTATGTAATAAGACAATGTTTCCCAAACTTTTACCAGTCACGAACCCCTTTAGGGGTTATGACCTGATCAATGTAACCCTTCCAGCTCTTCATAAAAAAGGGAAACAAATACTTTTATTTGGTAAAGTATAAACTATTGTTCCAAATCTTACTAAAGCTCCAATGGTAAGCTAAACAAAGCTGTGACAGAGGGAAAGAAAGTATTATAATAGTCCATAATATCATGTCAAAATTTGTGCTTTTTTTTTATACCATCAATAATATGTTCTTTCTCTTTTGGCATCACATCTTACTACCCGTTCGGGTTGTACGCTTATGTTCTAATTATGCTAATGGCTATTGGGATTAGGAAGGTTAAATTAATAGGAAGTGTACCCGCGTTTGTGTGGGGGGAGAGAGTGAAAACCCATTTTGTAAAAAAAAAACTCAATATGCCCAATCGAGATTCAAACCTTGATTTCCCCACTATCGGTAGTCTAGTCCACTGCGGGGGTAGCACATTAGACCATGCACCCACCAAAGCAGGTTAAATTTATGTTCTTATAAAAAAAGTTTAGTGGTATGTCGCTGACATTCCACTATTAATAAAACACTGTAATAATATATGTGTAGTGTAAATAATTGTTTCTAGGATATATGGGACATGAGAATGTCAAAACTTCGCACTTCAGTGGATGCTTTCATTAGGTCTGGCAGTACCCACGCCAGGCTCGATCATTTGACTCAAATGGAGCTTTGTAGCGTCCGACCATTGCTGCCTGATGCGCTGGATCAACTGCACAGATTGCAGAAGGTATAAAACACTGCTTTGAATCTTTCTGGTTATAAGGTAACATAAGGTTCTTTATTGCCAACATTGGCTCAAAGTCTCTAACATCAACCTATTTGGAAATAATTCTTTTCTTACCTACTAATTATTATCTCAGCAATTAAAATTGTTATCTAACGCTTCCAATAATACATCCCTAAGGATTAGTGTATGATTTGTTTTTTCATAATTAATTGAAAGAGCAGAAAATATGTATTAGTACAATTTTTTGTTTTTTTTGTTTTATGGTTGTGGAAAAAAATATATTTAGTTATGAAATAGTAAATTAAAAATGATTTTATTCACACTTGGATCTTCTTATAACTGGTCACCAAAATAAATAGATAGGTAAATGATTTTTTTTTTTATATCTTAGAGAAAGAGTTTAAAACAACACTTGTGCATGAACACTGTTTTTATGACATCATCAACAATCTTTTAGAAGCTCTCATTTGTAAAGAATGTTTACGT